>VMDO01004908.1:0-118461 GCA_007922755.1 Pedetes capensis
TTCCTGGAGCTTTGTGTTTCGCCAGTTCTTTCAAGGCAGCTTCCACTTCATCCTTCAACACCATTGGTTCCTCTTCATATGCAACCTCTTGGAATGGTTGGTCATCTACCAATTCTTTCTTGTATAATGACTCCGTGTATTCTTCCCATCTTCTTTTGATGTTTCCTGCATCATTTAATATTTTCCTTGTAGAAACTTTTACTACTGCCACTCGAGGCTTGAATTTTTTCTTCACTTCCTTAAGCTTGAGAAACACAGAGCGTGTTCTTCCCTTTTGGTTTTCTGCCTCCAGCTCCTTGCACATGTCACGATAATATTTGTTTTTGTCTTCTTGATCTGCCTTCTGAAATCTTCTATTTAGTTCCTTAACTTCATCATGTCTTCCTTTTGCTTTAGCTGCTGGACGTTCAACAGCAAGGTCCACTGTCTCTTTTGACATGTAATTTGGTCTTTTCTCTTTTCCTTGTCTTTTTAAGAACTGTTTGCTTCCTTCTTGAATGATATCTTTGATGTCATGCCACAACTCTTCTGGTCTCCTGTCATTTGTGTCTAATGCATTAAGCCTATTTTTGAGGTGGTCTCTGAACTCAGGTGGGATATACTCAAGGTCATACCGTGGCTCTCATATACTTGTTCTAATTTTCTTCAGCTTCAGTTTGAACTTGCCTATGAGAAGTTGATGGTCTGATCCACAGTCAGCACCTGGTCTTGTTTTGACATTTTGTACAGAGCTTTTCCATCGTCTCTTTGCACATATGTAGTCAATTTTATTTCTGTATGTTCCGTTTGGTGAAGTCCATGTGTATAGTCTCCGTTTATGATGTTGAAAAAATGTATTTGCAATGAAAAGGTCATTGGTCAGACAAAATTCTATCATGTGATCTCCAGCTTCATTTCTGTCACCAAGACCATATTTTCCAACTACTGGGCCTTCTTCTTTGTTTCCAACCTTTGCATTCCATTCACATAGTAGGCCCTAAAATTGTGTTGTTTTAATAATTAGCTATACACTAATTGAAATGTTGTTTTTCAAACTAGTAAGATTAAATTAGCTTTATTAACATAAAAGTGGGATAGGAGACAGCATATTCTATTCATGTAATTTGCTCTTTTGCTATATTATGTAAAATGCTCAATCTGTCTTTATTCCCATTAAAGCCATAATACAAATTCATTCATTTTCTTCCTTCCTTCTTTCCTTTCTTCCTTTCCTTCCTTCCTTCCTTCCTTCTTTCTTTCTTTCTTTCTTTCTTTCTTTTTCTTTCTTTCCTTTTTTTCTTCTTTCTCTCTCTCTCTTTCCTTCCTTCCTTCCTTCCTTCTGCTGTTTCCTCCTCCTCCTCCTTCTTCTTCCCCTTCCTCTCTCTCCCTCTCTCTCTCTTTCTCCCTCTCCCTCTCTCCCTCTCTCTTTTAACTAGGTCATTCCAAGTTGCACAAGCTGCCTCTGGCCTCAAATGTGCAGTCCTCTTGCCTCTAACTCCCCAGTCACTGGTATTACAGGCATATGCAACCATGACCAGCAATGCTATTATCTTAAATGAACTATAGGAATAGTTTGGGGATCTCATTATACTTTTAAACTTAATGAATTAAGAAAATCATTATATTGAACATTATGTAATTCTTTGTCATTTAGGGACAAAGTTTATTTATTTAAAACCTATGCTGAAATTCTTCTGCATAAAAGATAATCTATTGATGTCTGTTCTTCCCTGATCAGAAATTCCAAAAGGTTAAACTTATCAGTTGTTTTCAGATAGATTTGTTTTTCTAAATTTATAAACTTATAGATTTCTGTGTTTACTAATAACTCATTTCCATAATAATACATTCTAAAGCACTTGCACTAGAGCTAAGGATTACAGACATAGGTCTGTATGATTCCAATGTGATCTCTTTCTTCTATCTCGTTCTTCCTTTTGCTTAATTAACCTAAAGTTGGAGGATGTTGAGAAATCATAAATGCAAATTATTGAGCACTTTTAAGTTCAGTTAAAGTATTTAGAGGTATAAATTTAAGATCTAAAGAAGACTTCTGGGAGTTCAGTTCTCTGCCTGACACAATAGGCTTTTATTTGACATTACTATGAAATAAGTCAACCTAGATTTTATTTAAGAATGAAATTTCCCTGGTAAAGCTGGCTCTTTTCAAAACATGCATGACTGTTTGCTAACATTTAATAAGAACAGTCAAATGGTGAGGTCGTATAACTAATATCATATGATGACATATTATATTTAACACACCTACGCACGCACACACACACACACACACACACACACACACAAATATTTTTTTGCGGTACTGGGGTTTGAACCTAGCACCTCACCCTTGCATGCTCTGTAAGTGCTGGACCACTGGGCTGCACTCTTAGCCCATTTTTTTTACTTTTTGAGACAATGACTCGCTAAGTGGTGCAGACCGCCTCTGGTCCTCTGGTCTCGAACTTGCGATCGTCCTGCCTCCAGCTCCCAAACCGCTGGGATTACAGGCATGTGCCACCACGCCCGGTTTATATTTAACATATATTTCTACAAACAATGCTAAATTATAATTACCTACACATTCTTGATTCTAATCTTTTCTCTTTCAACTGTTTTGTTTTTGTTGTTGTTACGTGCCTTCCAGTCGGGTAGACTCATGGCAACCCTCATAGGGTTTTCAATGGCTGATTCATTCAGGATTGCTTCCCGAGTGGATTGCCACATGCTTCCCCACTTTATGTGGTTCTGTTTTAGAGGGTTTCAAAGTGAAATGTGGATTTGAGTGATGGGCATGTTGGATTAGCATGAGAGAGCACTCAAGCACACCATTTGAATCTGAATTTGATTTTGTGGCCCTCTAAGACTATTGAAAGAGTAAAAGATTAGAGTCAAGAATAGATGGTATCTTCCTTTCTTTTGTTCTCTCTCTTTCTCTCTGTCTCTCTGTCTCTGTCTGTCTGTTTGCCTCTCTCTCTCTCTCTCTCTCTCTCTCTCTCTCTCTCTCTCTCACACACACACACACACACACATACACTTACACACACAAGGTATGATGAAAATACAGTGAGTGTTTAAAAATCGTATTACTCATGAAAAAGGACTTCCAGAAATGCTTCAGATAGTCACAAGATTGATGAGATAAGTGTTCAAAACCAGAGAGAGTATTTTTAGGGGGATTCATGCAATGTATCTTTTATTGTAACAAGTTTTTAAATTTATATATTCACAATATTTTTGTTTACATGTCACACAATTTCTTTTTTAACATAGATGCCTTTTTTTTTTTACTTTTTTTTGAGACAGGGTCTTGCTAAATTACGCAGACTGCCTCTAGGCTCAAACTTGGGATCCTCCTGCCTCCCTCCGCCTCCCCAGCTGCTGGGATTATAGGTATGTGCCATCGTGCCAGGCTAGATGCCCATATTTTTGACAATTTAAATGTCTTTACCACACTACTTCTGCTCTGTACCATGTCAGCCATATTTTACATCTCTTGTATTAGTGTCTGGTACCCATATTACTCAAAATCACTGGAATCAGTCATTTAAAAGGACAAGAGTCAAAAAGAAGGCTCATGGCTCTTCAGTGTCAGTTAGTGCAAAGTGTAATAAAATGTGTTATATGTTTGATGGAGGTGGCCATAAAGGTCAGCCTACAAATTAGCATTTGATCTTTTCAATCAGAAAAATGAGTCTACTGTGATAAGATATTAATTTATTTGAGCAGATGTATGTCAACATTATTCTGGGGTTAAGGGAAGTAGGAAATAAATCATCCAGAAGTCTTCAAAAGAACTAAGCTTCATGTGAAAAGCACTGGGCAAGACAGATAAGTGAAAAGTGAGTTGGGTGCAGTGGCAATTGCCTGTAATCCTAGGAGGTGGAGGCAGGAGGATCACAAACTCAAAACCAGAGGCAGCCTGAATAACTTAGCAAGACCCTGTCTCGAGATAAAAAAATTAAAAAGGGACCAGAAGTGCAGCTCAGTGGTGGAGTGCTTGCAAAGAACACACAAAATCCTGGGATTAGTCCCACAGTACCATGAAGGAAAAAAATGAAAAATAAGAAATATAAATGAAATGTAAAACTATTTAATAAATATCTTACCTTTACAATTTTAAGAGGTTTACAGAATATATGAATATATTATCTTTTGGTGTTTCTGTCAACTTATTGACACAGTACAAACTGAACTCATTCTGGAGTCTAGAATGACCAATCTCTAAGAAAAAATTTTCATAATAGCTTCATTGTAGCTTTTTATAGGCTATAGCATCCTCTTACACTAAACTCCTAATTTTGATTATGCAACAAGAAATAATTAACATAGCTTTAAAATAAAAAAAACATTTTTCTTGGAATGAAATATAATAAAATATCATTCCTTTGAAGGAACTGTAACACACGACTCTTTAGAATTATAATCTTGGATCATCGCCTTTTATCTTCTCATATCCGTACCACATAAAATAATGCACACACACACACACACACACACACACACACTGCTACCACCACACTCACTTTCTTTTTTAATAAAGAACAGCAAGGATCTTTAACATTTTTATTTTTGAAATGTTGTTAGCTGTTATCACCCACATGTTTTTGTCAGAATACCCTGAAGCAATTCTTAACTCCTTCTCAGAAATGAAGGATGACATTTTGTTTCTGTGTGCTTTCAAATTGTTTCAACTACTGCAGCAAATATGTCATGTTCATAAGGTTCAAAGATTTCTTAATTTTTAGGACTATTAACTCTTGAAATAAATTTTTAAAAAGAGATTTAGCTACCAAATAGCCATGCATTATAATTCAAGAACTTCTAAAAACAAACTTTATGCTTTTCTTAATGTAGAAGGGACTATATTTTAACTTTCTTAATATACAATAGTCCTCTGGGAATGGAACTCATGACATTGAAAACATATATCCATGATGTGAATTATAGTCTGCGTTTCCAGCTACTCTGCCTAGAGTGTAAATAGTAACCAATTTTTTGCTTGATTTTCCATACTTGCCATTGTAGGACCATACACACTTGGCACAGGATGCACCTTCCAGTACTTTACATACTCAGAGATGTCTTGTAAGTCCTGTTAAACAAACCTTTTGAGGTAATGTTACCACCTTTTTCTGCCCTGACTTCTGTGGTATGCATTGCTCTGCAGTTCTATGATCATAGTGAGATGGGTTGTTATCTCCACTACTGCCAATATTCTGATATGCCAGGGGTATCAATTATTATCTGCAGAACTGTATGATAATACCCCTGAGTTTCAATGTTTTCTTTGTATTTTGCTTATCTGACTTTTCAAATTATTCTCAGTAAGCCTATATCAAGTTATAATTTATATGAAAATGTATTTAACATAAAGAAATATAGCTTATAGTAACTACTCACAAAACTGCCATTCATTCTAAGAACTGATTTAAGATCCAAGCTCCAAACTTGAGAAGTACAGAGAAAAAATGGAATACTAGAGATATGGTACGGTACATATTTTAATTTAGTCTTTAGAAGAATTGTTTTTGTTAGGTGCCATCGAGTCGGTATCTGACTCATAGCAACCCTCATAGGGTTTTCAATGGCTGAGTGCTTCGGGATTGCCTTGGGAGTGGATTGCCAGGTCCTTCTCCCATTTTTGCAGTGCTGGGAATTGAACTCGGGGCCTCAGAGACTGCAGTGCAGCGCTCTACCCACTGAGCTAAATCCCAGCCCGCTTAGAAGAATTAAATATCATATAATAATGTTATTTTTAATACAAGGCAGAATAAATAACTTTGAGAAGTGAACTGCAACCTAAGTACCCAAAATATTATATTTGATAAACCCAATAAAATCTCATCTATCAGAGTGATATGAATATAAATATCTTTAAAATAATGATATGATGACTTGAAAAGTTTTTATATGTTACAATTTCTAATATAATAAAAAGGGACTACAGCAGTATATTGACAGGGAACTAGTGGAAAGTCAAGCTGGATTCAGAAGAGGGCATGGAACCAGGGACACAATTGCAGATGTCAGATGGATGTTGGTCATAAGCAGAGAATATCAGAGATGTCTGTCTATGTTTTAATGACTACACAAAGGCATTTGACTGTGTGGATCACAACAAATTATGGATAACATTGCTAAGAATGGGAATACCAGAACACTTAATTGTACTCACTTAATCAGTACATGTACCAGGAGGCAGTCATTTGAACAGAACAATGAAACACTACCTGAGTCAAAGTCAAGAAAGATGTGCATGCATCAAGGCTACATCTTTTGACTGTACCTCTTCAATCTCTATGCTGAGCAAATTATCCACGAAGCTGAACTTCATGAAGAAGAACATGACATCATGATTGAAGAAGACTCATTAATAGCATTATGCAGATGACAAAATTTTGCTGACAGTGAAGAGGATTTGAAACATTTACTGTTGAAAATCAAGGAACACAGCCTTCAATATGAATTGCACCTCAACATTAAGAAAACAAAAATGCTTACAACTGGGTCAGTAAGCAGCTTCATGATAAATGGAGGAAAGCCTGAGATTGTCCAAGATTTTGCTTTATTTGGTTCTACAATCAACACCCATAGAAGCAGCGGTCAAGAAATAAAAAGACATATTTTATTGGGAAAATCTTTTGCAAAAGACCTCTTTAAAGTGTTGAAAAGTTAAAAAGTCATATTGAAGATGAATGTACATCTGACTCATGCTATGGTATTTTCAGTTGCATCATATGCTTGTGAAAGCTGGATCTGGAATAAGGGGGACAGGAGAAGAATTGATGTTTTTGAGTTATGGTGCTGGAGATGAATATTGAATGTACCATGGACTGCCAAAAGAACCAACAGATCCATCCTAAAAGAAGTGCTACCAGAGTGCTCCTTGGAAGCAAGGATTGCTAGACTGTGTCTAATGTATTTTGTACATGTTGTCAGGAGGGACCAATTCGTAGAGAAGGACATCATCTTTGGGAGAGTGACAGGTTAATGAAAAAAGTGAATATCATCAACTAGGTGGATTGACACATCAACTACAATAATGGGATTAAACATAAAATAGATTGTAAACATGGCCCGGTGTTGGGTTGTGTTTCACTCTGTTGTACATAGGGTTGCTATGAGTCAGATCCAAATCTATGGCAACTAACAATATGAGTCTTATTATAACAGAAAATTTCAAGTAGGACTATCTTGTTCTAAGAACTCTCTATAGTTTTAGCTCTTGTAGCTTTGATTTTAGAAGTTTTAATATTTTTTAAAAATTTTTACCTAATACATAGACTGTTGTTGTTGTTGTTGTTGTTGTTTTATGGTACTGAGGGTTGAACCCAGGGCCTCATGCTGCACTTGCATGCTTTGCAAGTGCTGTACCTTGAGACAGAGTTTTGCTAAATTGCGCAGAGTACTTCTGGTCTAGAACTTGCAATACTCTTGCCTCTGCCTCCTGAGTTGCTGGGATTATAGCAGTGCATGACTTCCTAATACATATAATTTTGCACAAGTAAATTAACATCTATAATTTTTTATTTATTTGCAATGTAGATATACTTTATTTTTGCATATGTATATAGCTTATGTATACTTTTAAATATAACATTCTGTTCTGATATTTTCAAAAATACAATGTAGATTTTTTAATTAAAATGTTTTTATTTGTATTATATGTTAATAGCATTAATAAACTATGGATATGTTTTGTAGCATAACATTGAAATATTCATATCTGTTGTTGTTAGATGCCATCTAGTCAGTGTCTGACTTAGCAACCCTATACATGGGGTTTTCAATGGTTGATTATTTGGGGGGAGTGGGCTGCTGGGTTCTTCTCATCCAAGTACTAATCAGGCCTGACTCTGCTTAGATTCTGAGATCTGATGCCAAAGTGGTACAGCTGCAGACTTAATGAAAATAGGGGCCAGCCTGGGAAATAGGGCAAGAGCTCAAGGCTGGAGAGTTGTTGTTGTTAGTTGCCCTACAGCAAGGTCTGACTCACAGTGACCTCATAAGGTTTTCAATGACTGATTGCTTTGGGAGTGGATTGCCGTGTTCTCCTGTTTTTGCAGTGCAGGGAATAGAAGTCAGGGCCTTAGAAATTACAGAACAGCACTCTACCAACTGAGCTAGACCTTAGTCCATTCATATCTAGATATATGTAAATGTGTCAGATATCTAAATAAATATATCCTACTCCAATATAGGTAAGTTGTTTTGATATTCATCAAAAAAGTGTTGTGATGCTATCCTTCTATATATTAATATTTTAACAAAACTGAATTATGTACACATTCATATAACAAATTATTTGCTTAAAGTAGAGTTAGGTTAATGACTACCATGAAATTTTACTGAGGTACAATTCCATATTCCCATTTTTCATTCTACCTGTTGGATAATTGGAAAGTTAAATAATTTAAACATCATATTTTTTTCTGTTAGCAATGTAGAATTCTTAAAAGCACACACGGGACATTTGAACATATTTTTGAAGGGTAACACTAAAATGTTTTGTCTCTGATGAAGTAAAAGAAAATATCATATTGAATACCAAACCATGTTATATGGAACAATTACACAAAACTTGAAGGAAACTGATATAATTTTAAAATTATGACCTGGGGCCACTAATCCCAAGCACATGACTTGTAACTAGAAACCTATTCTTGAAGGAACTTGTTGATCCTTTTTTTCTAATAATTCATTTGACTCTTGAGAAACATAATATTCAAGTCAGAGCTCAACAAGGCAGAATGAATTTTATCTTGAAGTGTTTTATAGTCATTGATTAAGTTTTTCTTGATTACATACAGTCCACTAGTGACAAAAGTTAATATAGGGAGTAGATAAATTGAACCAAAACAACCAAAATGAACACTGTACAAATTCCTCTACTTCTATTTGACGTCAGACTCCAATTAACACCTACCTAATTCCAGCAACCAAGCTTCATGCATGGTATAAGCTTTCAATTCAAAACAATACATTTTATGTTTGGTGTCTTTAAAATAGGTCAGAGTTTTGTATATTTTAATATGTATTAAATGTAAGAAATATTCTATAAATTATCCAAAAGTAAAGTAAATAAAATTTGACAAGGATCTATTTTAAACTGTTAGGATCTCAGTGAAACCAAACTGTTACTCATGATATGAAATGTTATTCATTTGATAGTCAAAACTCTTCTTTATTCATCTAGCTAATTTTTATAAAATGACCATCCTGCATGTATCAGTGAATGTTATCAGCTATCCTCATCTCAAAGTGTTGGCATAGGTAGTAACTTTTCATTATGATGGATAAGTAATAATAACCAGAAAGTGAGAACATATTATGTATATTTTATAGAATACTTGGAAATAGTTGGCAAGGAGTTCTAGGAATGCACGTGCAGTTTTTTCCACATATCATGGTAAGTCACAGACCAGTGGTTTCAGAAGCACAAGGGCTATTTGTAAACATCAAATTTTCTTGATTCCATGACAACTAATTTTTATTATTTGGAATTATACCCCATTAGATTTCCATTCTTTGAAACTCAATTATCCCAATGGGCAGCAAAGATTAGGGGCTACTACATTTTACTGTGACCTATTATGTTCTATCAAGGCCATACTTCAATATACAGAAGAAGTACAACTACAGTATTGATCATATCTGTACTTTTTATTGATTTGAAGACATGAGTTGGGAATTTTAGATATTTTCCCTCCTCATTTGCAAAAAAGTAATTTTGTGGGAAAGCTCTCAACTCTATCAATTTATAGATTTAACAGTTTGTGTCCAATTTATTCTTGTGCTCAAAAACTTGATTATATGTTTTGTCACCCAAAATGATAGAAAGATTAACAGAAACACTATTTTTTGTGATGAAATTTCTATCACTATTTGGAAATGATGCCAGTTAAGATTCATAGATTATCTATTGAAAAGATTTTGGATTAATATAGTCTCTACTAAGAAAACTAGAAAAAGAATTAATGCCAATGTTGTTCATTGATTATCCTACCATATTTAAACCCAAGCTCATTTGCTTTTTTTTTCTGGGTCAGGGATCAAACCTAGGGCCTTGTACATGCTAAGCATGGACTCTCCCACTGAGCTACATCCCTAGGCCTACATTTAACTTTTAATTCTATATGTGATAATGATTTTTTATGCAGCATTGTATCTTATATTTTATAGGCATTTCCAACATGTGGCACAGGATAGCTAGTAATGCAGCCCCACAATGTCTTTTAAAATCATGTGATTTTTAACATTTATTTTCTTCATGACCCTGCTTATTACGTAGACATACTAATTATGTTATATTATTGAGGTTCAACCCAAAACAATTCCTCTTAACTTGATATGGCTCAGGAAAGCCAAAAGATTGAATACTCCTGTCTTTATAAGATATTATACAAACTATATCTTAAATTGGGATTATAAAAATATTTTCCACTTTGAAATCATGGAAATGTTATCTAAGTTATCATTGTCTTATATGCATTTCACACATCATGTAGAATGAGAAATTAGAAAAAGTATTTTAAATAATTGTCGAATACTCTACAAACTACTAGTTTTGGAAGTATACTTGTGTGTGTAAATATATCTCAGAGCTTTAATCATTTACTCCTTATAGTATATATCTAACAGGAAGACATTGTATGTAGCACTTCTAGAATATAAAAACCTGTATTTGTAGTTAGGCTCATGTTGTTGTTGTTGTTGTTGTTGTTAGGTGCCATTGAGTCGGTATCTGACTCATAGCGACCCTCATAGGGTTTTCAATGGCTGACTGTTTTTTGGGATTGCCTTGGGAGTGGATTTCCAGGCCCTTCTCCCATTTTTGCGGTGCTGGGAATTGAACTCAGGACCTCAGAGACTGCAGAGCAGCGCTCTACCAACTGAGCTAAATCCCAGCCCGTAGTTAGGCTCATAGTCTTTGAAAAAATGCTATTCTAGATGTGAATAACTTCCTTAAGATTTTTTCACAAATCATACCCTTAAATCTTATTCTCCCAAAACTACTACCTTTAAAAAAGGAGAAGAGAAATATTAGAATGCTCGCCCATCTCTATCTCTCAGAGTTTGAGATAAACTCACATAATATTGACCAAGAAAAATCCTGGCATACATTTCTGAACACCCTTTAGCACTTGTGCTAACCTAACTGCACTAGAGCTTCAAACCTATGAACATTTGGGTTCAGATTCAGTTGCAGGTTCAATATGTTCAAATTGGGATCAGGTTCAGCTCAAGTTTGGATTAAAATTTTTAACCCTATAAATGTTGTTGTTGTTAGGTGTGATCAAGTTGTACCCAACTCATAGCAACCCTAAGTACAACAGACAAAACACTATTGTCAGTGCTTCTCTGCTATTTATAGGACTTCTGATAGTGGATTGATTTTTGGGAGTGGCTTGCTAGGTCCTTCTTCCAAATCCTATACATAGATAGATGTATAGATTTTTAAATTTTTTTCAAATTTTACATAACTAATGATACAAGACAAAAGCAGCAACAACAAAACACATTAAAACTTAGTTTTTCACTGGATTTATATTTGGGTTCAGGTTCAGAAAACATTTTTAAAATACTTGAACCATAATGAGTTCAGGGTTTAGATTGAAGTTTGGTTTGAAGCCCTACTATCTACACATAGTATTTAAACCCAAACTTGAACCAAAACCGAACTCTCTAAATTTTAACATATTGAACCAGCAACTGAATCTGAACCTGAAGTCAGTTTTTCATGAGTTTGAAATTCTGAAATGTACAACTTTTTACTTTGGAGAAACATTTCTATTTAAAATCCCCAAACTAAGAATTTCCACTTGATCTAGGAGCACAGATTATGAATATATTCCTTTCATGTGTACATAATCATCATCCTATGAACCTGTTCAGCATATCTCAGACTCCCATGTGCTGCTTATGAGGACATGAGCAATGAGGTACCAATTCTTTCTCAAATACCTAATTAGAAGATTTATTGAGAACATTTTGTTCCTGGATTTAAGAAAGAGAAACATTTGCATCCCAGACTATTAGATGTAAATCTTGGCCAATTTGAAGGCCATGTTTACCTCCATTAAGATGGGAAGAATGAAACAACCTATTGTATGGAGAAAAGAATAAAAGATTAAGGGAGAAGTAGAGATGAAAGTGGTGGGTCAACAATAAAAGGAAGACCCTCAACTAGATGGGTTGACACAGTGACTGCAACAATGGGCTTAAACATAAAAATATCATAACCTGGCATGTGTCAGGGAGTGTTTCATTCTGTTGTACATAGGACACTATGAATTGGACCGTACTTGATGGCACCTAACACCACCATCACCACCACCACCAACAACAACAACAAGAGAGGCAAAGTGGAAAGGATTCAGTGACATTTGGGTTCCTGTTGTCCCTGAGAATCAAACATAGCCTTATCTTTGAGTTCTAAGGGAAAACACACTATTTTGAAAAATATTCTGCTTTGGTAAGAAAATTTAATTTGCTGTCATTTTCAACTATTTGAATGCCCCAAATTATATCCCCATATAATTGATCAAATACTATGAATCTGCTTCCTTTCTAGATATTGACAGCACTCACAGTACTCCTTTCCCATTGCTCTCATTTTCGTTGAAATCCATCATTTTTGCTTGATTTGTTAAAGTACTTTTCTACCTGGTCTCCTAATTCTAGAGCCAAACTCTTTTGATTTCTGCTATAATGTGTAACATGCAAATGGGATAAAATCAATTTCAAAGAAAAATTATGTTAAATTAATTTAAATATTTTGTTTAAAGACGCAGTAAGACCATTCTTAATCTAGTTCCTGGTTATCCAATTTTATCTCCTACCATCTGCTCCATTTTCAGCACCAATACCTAGATCTCAGTTATCCACTGATGCTCAACAAAACTCTAAAACATAAATTTTTAGAGCAACAATGTATCAGTTTTTCTCCTAATCTTAAAATTGACTGTACAATTAGCACTTGGAGACTCTCAATTAAGTTGCAGATGGAAATCAGTTGGGGTTTTAGTCAAACAAAGTCTCAGCTGTGTTGGTAGGAAAGATGGCTTTTCTAGTCACTTGTCTAATAGCTCAGCACTTTTCTATAGTCTCTTTTTCCAGCAGAGTATAGCAATGCCTGAAATTATGTGCATTCTAGGCTCAGGGCTACAAGAAGCAGGAAGTGGAAGTTGTTATGTCCTTTATGGGCTATGGTATTCTTGAAGCTGGCTCATTATCATTTCTGCTTTGGGTCAAAGTACTCACAAGGTCTGATAAGGGTCAGGGAATTTTAAAGCAATTGAATCTAGTCTATCTACTTATGGAAACAGGACAAGTTAACATTTCAAAAAATGTACAAGTTTTAGATATACTGTGGTGCTCATTTTTGGAAAATATTCCTGTCCTTTTTTGTGTGTGTGGTACTTGGGGGTTGAACCCAGTCCCTCATACCCACTTTGCAAGTGCTTTACCACTAGACTGCATGACCAACACAATTTTTACTTCTTATTTTGCCTTAGAGTCTTGCTAAGTTATGCGGGCTACCTCTGGCCTCAAAGTTGTGATCCTCCTGCTTCTGCCTCCCACGTAACTGGGATTATAGGCATCTGCCACTGCACCAGCCACTTGTAACTATTAATATATCTATGAGTTAGCTACCTTCTAATATTTTCTGATTTTTTCCCGAGTTTCTTCCTTTGTCCAGAATATTTCAATTTCTTCAATTTCTTCAATTCTCCCCCTTCTTTTCCTAGATAACTTCTTTAAACACTAGCTCAGATGATAGTTTCTCCAAGAAGCTTTGGCTTTTCCTTTCTAGGATTACTATCCTGTATAATTTCATAGTATCTACTTATTCCTCTGTCATAGCATTCAATACATTGTACAGAAATATTTCATTAATAACAAATAATTCTTGATTTCTGTATCAGAGATGAGCAAAGTACGTGACAAAGAACTCAGTCATTATCTATTATGTGAAAAATGTGGTTTACTAGTTTGATTTTTATTAGTCAATCTTATGACTATTTCTTAACTGTTGATGGAATAAATGATAGGTAACATAGGTCTGTAATATAGTCTCTTTAAGCAACCTACATCATCCAAAATTATTTAAACTCTTTGATTGTTTAGATAGGATCATAGTTTATAGATAGAAAACTACTTTTTCACTCAAAATTTGAATATAGAGTATTAATTGAACTGAATAGATTTATTCTAATTCTCATCATTTTGGCAAGCTACATATATGAAAAATTTTATTTTCAAACTACCTAACATTAAATCACAAAATATTTGTAATCTATATTTTAGAGTATTTAGACCAGAAAAATGGATACTGAGATTTTTTTCTAACTTAGATATAGCAAAGTTCTATGTTTTTGGAATTTCAATTGAATTATGTTTTTCAAGTCAAGTTCCCTTATTATAATATATTATTTTATAGCATGTTATTTCCAAAGTACAAATATCATAGAAGTCATAAAGTGAGTCAGTATTTCATTTTTCAAATGGAGAAAGAATATTTCCTTTATGAATCTTAATAAATAATCTCACTCTTTGTTCTTACAATGCTTTCAAATTCATTACTTATGTATGCACAAAATGCCTATTTTTGCAATTAGCTATTATGACTGGTCTCATCAGGAAAAAATAGCACACTAACAAAAGTGAAGCACTTAAATTTTAGCAGAGTGTAGTTTACCCTTATAAGGGCCACAGTGTAATATGTGAGGCATTTACTTGGTGAGTTTTCTTTACCATCACCTCTCCCCTTGTGTCCTATTCTTGTGCATAAAGTACTATTAATACTTCAATCTAAAATTTGAGGTGCCAATTAGGCTTGCTAAATTATTTCACCACTTGGTTATTTGTAAATTTCAGTAACTTTGTAATAATATAAAATTGTTATATTACTATAATTATAAAACATATTTCAGCTACTAAAAACTAAATCAGTTTTACTGAAATGATTTCTTATAATTTTTGTGTTCAGAATATTCTGCAGCATTGGTTTAGTCATATATTAAAAATCAGATTAAATATGAGAGGAATTAAATCATTATTGGTATCTCACAGATACGGGCTGGGATTTAGCTCAGTGGGTAGAGCACTGCGCTGCAGTCTCTGAGGCCCTGAGTTCAATTCCCAGTACCGCAAAAATGGGAGAAGGCCCTGGCAATCCACTCCCAAGGCATTCCCGAAGCACTCAGCCATTGAAAACCCTATGAGGGTCGCTATGAGTCAGATACCGACTCGACGGCACCTAACAACAACAACAACAACAATCTCACAGATACCGGTCATTGGTATCTCATAGAAACTAAGGTTACAAACTGGGTGCCATAGTGCACGCCTATAATCCCAGTGACTCAGAAGGCAGGAGAACCAAATTAGTGACCAAATTATATCAAAAAATAAAAAATAAAAAATGAAAACAAAACAACAAACAGAAAACAAAACAAAAAAACACATAAAAATGAGTTTAGGAGCCTAGTGCAGTGGCACATGCCTACAATCCCAGCAGCTCAGGAGGCAGAGGCAGGAGGATCGCAAGTTCGAGACCAGAGGCAGTCTGTGTAATTTAGCGAGACCACGTCTCAAAAAGTAAAAAAATGGGCTGGGGGTGCAGCTCAGTGGTCCAGCACTTGCAGAACATGCAAACTCGAGGCCCTGGGTTCAACCCCCAGTACCACAAAAAAAAAAAAAAAAAAAAAAAAAAAAAAAAAAAAAAAAAAAAAAAAAAAAAAAACGGGCTTAGGGATTGGGATCAGTGGTAGAGCCCTTGCCTAGCATGCACAAAGCCTAAGGCCCCCAGTACTGTAAAACAAAACACAAACAACAGAAAAAAAAAAAACTAATAATGATCCCTACAGTTACAGAATATTATCTTGTTCTCTTCAAGAAAGATTTTGGGAAGGATAAAACAGATACTATAATCAAGGATGTGACAAAAGATATGTCCAAATACTTATTTGAAGAAAATATAGAATGTATATAATTTAAAAACTTTATAAAATAAGAATCTCAGAGTTACTCAGATGAGTAAATTTAATAGGCTATATAACTAAAAACATAACCTTCCAAAAACAGGTTTTCTTATGACAGAATATCTTCCCGTACCATAGTTGTATAATATAACAAGGTTAACTGAATTTCATAATTCAACCACCAGTATATAACATTATTTATATTTCATTTTGGATATGACAAATCCCAGAATCTTAATTGTCATTTATATCTTCATTCAGTTATACTACAAACTTTTATGGAACATCTGCTACATGTTAAATCGTGTCCTCTGGCCTTGAGGTGTTGACATCATAATCATATTCTGAGTGAAGCCCAATAATTTTTCAATGTAATTTGTGTTCATCCTAAGGATACCAATGAAGTTCTTTCACTGTTGTTTCTGTCCTTCCACCTGCCAAATCCAATGAGTATTTTTCAATCTGGTTCTTATTTGACCTTGTTGTTGTTGTTGTTAGGTGCCGTCGAGTTGGTGTCCGACTCAAAGCGACCCTCATAGGGTTTTCAATGGCTGACTGTTTTGGGATTGCCTTGGGAGTGGATTGCCAGGCCCTTCTCCCATTTTTGTGGTGCTGGGAATTGAACTCAGGACCTCAGAGACTGCAGCGCAGCGCTCTACCAACTGAGCTAAATCCCAGCCCTATTTGACCTTACAGCATCATTAATCAGTGTTGATAACTCCCTCCTTTTAAAAAAAATCTGTCAACAGGATTCTAAGACAGCTCAGTCATGTGGTTCTTCCAAGTTTGTTCTGAGATTTCTTCCTGTCTCAGACTCTTCTTTTCTTTATCAATTAAACAATAATTTTCCCCAGGTCCTATCCCAAATCAGTGGTCTTCTCAATTGTATGTGCTGTCTTTGTATTTTTATTGACATAGTTGCTTTCAGTCTCCTTCATTTACAAACAATTAGCAAAGACACCTTGATTTTATTTCTATTAATTCTGCTAAGGAACTAACTCCAAAGTCCTATATGCATATCAGTATCATAACAACCCATATAACAACTCAAAAATCACCATTTGATACTGCAATATTACTCTGCATAGGTATCTCAGCCAGAAACTTTAGAGTCCATTGAAACCAAATTCCCAACAGGAAACCTGTTTCAATCCTTGCTGTTATTCCCACAGCCTGCATTACTTAGAACTTGAGATTTAAATCCCACTTTTTCTGCTTATTGGATCACATCACTCTGGATATAGCCTGTCAGAGATAACTATTTTCCCAAATAAATTACCTCTACACCTTCCCTGGGTCTGAAATGCCTCAGCCTCCCAAGTGCCTAACAAATTCTTATCCATCCTTGAAGACTCAGCCCAGATGATTTCTTCTATGTGAATCCTCATTTAAGCCCCAAACTCTCTAATCCCCGGATTTCCCCTGCTCCATAAATACTCTGTACAGCTCTATTATAGCACTTAGTCCATAATCTTTTCAAGTGTCTATCCTCCTGGCTAAACTATGAATTTTGAAAGGGCAGCAGTTTTGTCATTTACTTTGTATTTCTAGTGCTTAATGTGGAAATTAAACTATATGTAGTAATTGATCTATATGCTTGAAATTAAAGATAACATTTTCAGACTTAATTATTTTGTGTACCAGGAATTTTAGATTCTTTTCAGAAAAAAAGTTTTGCTTTGGAATATACCTTAATAAAGTTAGTTTTTTATTAATATAAAATAATCTGAGGATTAGACATGCCAGGAGAGAAATAGAGAATTAAATTGCTGTATATGACAAGTTAATTGGGGAATATGTGTGTGGTGGCAGAATAGAGACCCCAAAAGGAAAAATGTTAACTGGGTAGCAATAAATCCCCTGTGATGAGAATAGGTAAGTAAAAGACATTTTAGAATGTTTTATAAATAGCTTGCTATTATGTATTCTGTTATTTATGCATACTACTACGTATTTTGAGATTACTATTATTTATTCTATTAAACACAAAAATGCCTTAGTTTAGCAAGATCTTAGAACTATGTAAGGAAATGGACCATATATTAAAAATGCAATGCGTTAAGAGTGACCAGTTATTGCAAGAATGAAAATTATATATTTGAACACACCAAGGGAGATGCATTAGGCTTCCCAAAGGACATGATATGAGACAGCAGTTAATATGATTTAAATATCAAAAGGAAAAGGACTCCTGTAAATATCTATGTCATAGTTTTATAGAAAATAAATATCTGTCTGTTCCTGTTGTGACTCTGCTATGCATCATTAGATATTTAAAAATAATTTTGCTTAACATATATATTACTTCCTCCACTA
The DNA here is from genome assembly GCA_007922755.1 of Pedetes capensis. Lineage (NCBI taxonomy): Eukaryota > Metazoa > Chordata > Mammalia > Rodentia > Pedetidae > Pedetes > Pedetes capensis. The sequence goes on from VMDO01004908.1 coordinate 18,285, forward strand.
GTCAAGTTAAAGACTGTTTCCAATTGTGAATGATAATGACTGGTATCTGTCCAATAAAGCATATAATTCTTGCTCAACATCTTAAAGGAACAGAAGGCTCTGGGAAGATAGAAGTAAAGTTAGAATTGCATATACATGAAAGTAGTAATAAATATATGTACCAACACTTTCTCAGAGAGATAGATATCTCTAAAGGGTAGGTTTTTGGGTTGGGATAGATGGGAGAATATGGTTCGCTAAGTGGAAGCCAGCTACAACTCAAAAGCATTAATTTCCACTATTTCTCTTGCAAGAAATTAAGCTTTCTTATATTTTTGATAATGAAATGATTACCAACCAAGGCTTTGAAATAACACAAATATTTTCTTTCTAAATTTAGTACTATAGTTCTTTAATAAGCACCTGCAGTTTACATGCATAAAATCAGAGTATCTATTCCAGTTAAGCCAAAAGAATATTATTTTGTCAAAGGCAAAATAAAATTCATTCATCATTTGTTCTGCACACTTATTTTGCTTCTTTCTTTTTTTAATCATCTGGCATTACATTGATTTGTGGAAATTTGCCAAATTTTATATATTTCTTATGTATCTTGTGTTTTACTTATAATTTTAAGCATAAAAGCAGGGCTTTTAAAAACCTATTTATAGATGAACCATTGACTAACATTAATATATCACAATATATTTATTGACTAACATTAATATATCACAATATATTTATTTCTCCAGCATTGGACAAACTTGAAAATCAGAATCTTTTTATAATCCAGAAATTCAAATGAAAAATATCTTCTTAATTCCAGTTTTGAATTAGTGATTAAAATAGGAAAATACTCATTTTTACTTTATTTAAAAGAAAGCAAGCTGTGTGGTGGTGGAACACATCTATAGTCTCAGCACTTGGGGGATGAAGCAAGACGATCACAAGTTCACCAATTGCAAGTTTAAGGATAGCCAAGTTCAAGACTAACCTGGGCTACATAATGAGACCATATCTAAAAAAAAAAAAAATAAAATCAAATCAAACAAAACTAAAGCAATCCTGTCCTCAAAAATGAAAAGAAAAGCCAGGCGTGGTGGCGCACTATAATCCCAGCAGCTTGGGAGGCAGAGGCAGGAGGATCACAAATTAGAGACCAGAGGCAGTCTGCTGTAACTTAGCGAGACCCTGTCTCAAAAAGTAAAAAAAGGGACTGAGGGTGTAGCTCAGTGGTCCAGCACTTGCAGAGCATGCAAGCACGAGGCCCTGGGTTCAACCCCTGTACTGCCAAAAAAAAAAAAAAAAAAAAAAAAAAAAAAAAAAAAAAAAAAAAAAAGAAAAGAAAAGAAAAGAAAGAAAAGAAAAAGAAAAGAAAATCACCTGAAGGCCCTAGAGGATCCAACTTTCCCTAATATATTCCAGTGTTTTAGCCAACTACCTCTTACTGCATACAGTAGGTAGAGCTTGTTGTTGTTGTTAGGTGCCCTGTTGTTGGGTCCAGACTCATGGTGATTCTCAAGAGCTTAGAGATTAAGAAAAGAGCCTTGTAATCAACCAGTTGCAAGTTCAGCTTCTTGCTCTGCCATTTCTTGAGAATATACACTTTGGAAAAACTTCTTAACTTTTCCAAGTTTAGAGTTAAATATTAGAATATATAGTAATAATTACCTGATGCTGTTGACTGGGAAATTAAATCAGATAGACTATACAAAGCATTTGATATAGTGCCTTGTGCAGGACCTAGTTTGCTGAGTATTAGTTTAATGAATAAACTCACGTCATAATTGAAGCTACAGGAGTCATGAATTAATATCGACATTATGTAAAGTTTTTTATCTGCTATACATAGGGTTTTCAATGGCATATTGTTTCCAGAGTAGCTTGCCAGTTCCTTCTCCCTATGAATAACAGGAAGGCACTGACAAAAGTACCAGGCATGGCACAGTGTCTGGGAGTGTTTTGTTCTGTTGTAAATAGGGTCACTATGAGTGGGACTCAACTCAATGGGACCGAACAAAACAACAAAAACAATTATTTAAAGGAACATAAATATTGTAATAATCTCACTTTTTAAAACTAAGAATAGTCTTAAGGCGGGCACTGTGGCGCATGCCTATAATCCCAGCGACTCTGGAGGTAGAGGCAGGCAGATCACAAGTTTGAGACCAGAGGCAGTCTGTGTAACTTAGCGGGACCCTGTCTCAAAAAGTTAAAAAAAAAAAAAACTGGGCTGAGGGTGCAGCTCAGTGGTCCAGCAGTTGCAGAGCACGCAAGGGAGGCCCTGGGTTCAACCCCCAGTACCAAAAAAAAAAAAAAAAAAAAAAAAAAAAAAAAAAAAAATATTTGAATAGTCTTTTGCCAGGAAAATACATTTTCCAGAATAATACATTAGAATTCTGGTCCATTTCTTTGTTTATCTTATTTTTTCTATGTACTTGTTATAGTTGATATAATTAGAGGTCAAGTATTATTCCCCCTTTTCTAGTTAAAATATTGTTGTTGTTCGGTGCCATCGAGTGGATATCTGACTCATAAGCCACCCTACATACAACAGGGGAAACACTATTGTCAGTGCTTCTCTGCTGTTCATAGGGTTTTCGATGGCTGATTGATTTTTGAGAGTGGATTGCCAGGTCTTTCTCCCAGTTAAAATATTAGTCACATGGAATTTTCATAGATTGTTGAAGAAACGTAGCAAATCACGGAAGAATTGAACTCAAATTTCCAATTCTCTTTTTTCTTTCTCTAAGTCTGTTGCTCCCCCAATTAAGTGTATAATAAATACATAATTTAAATAAATAAGAAGTGCCATATCAAGTGCTTTCCAATGCAATGCTTTCCCATTTCCTGAAGCTAAATTACTATAAATCAAATTCTACCTGAATATATAAAAGTGTTAATCAATAAGTTAACAGTTATCCTAAAGAAAGTGTGTAGAATTTTGTTTTAGACCAAAGGTCAAAGGTGGACTTTTAAAACCTGATTTTGATATCATCTGAATTGTATAATCTATTAATATATTATTTTGTTAATGAAAGAATTGTAAATGAAACATATAATTTAGATTTTTAGTTAAGATTAGTGTAATTTCATAATGTGAGCACAATTTCTATAAAAGATAAATGCAGTTTGTCATAGACAAATAATTTCCCTGCCAACACCAAAATCTAGGTGCTGGAAAATATTATTTCCTTTTCCCTTCCAGTGAATCCACCCCTAGCATCTGCCGCGATTCTCACTGCCAGGCTTAGAGCACGATTAGGAACTGAAAAGTCACAACCTGCTAAAGCATTCCATGCTAGAGAGAAGAACACAATTAGAGAATCAAAAGCTCCCTGGACCAGTGGTCTTCACATTTCACAGACCCAACAACCCTGATATAAAGCAAATGCTTTCCAATACAATGTTCTTTTACTTTCAAAAGCTAAATTTCTGCAAGCATAATCTAGCTAAATGCAGAATTTTTAAAATCAATATAATGCTCTAACTGAAATGTAAAAGAAGTATGAGAAAAAGTCAATGCATAATAAATGTCATGCATTTTAATATGTTCAAATATGACCAGACATAATTAATTCATTACATCTTTTTCCTTATGCACCGATGTATATGTATTACCACCAAAGCTGGGGAGGAGAATGGCCATATTCATAAGAAACTTACACCTTACTTGTTTATCCCCTATGAAAATCAACTAAAGAATAAAGATAAACTTTTCATTTTAGAATACTTCAAGATTTACCAAAAAACCTTTCTAAGATAATATGGAGAGTCTGTGTGTACCCTACTCAGTTTCCCCATTTATTAACAACTAAGAGTAGTACAGTATATTTATGACAGGTAATGAAGCAATATTGATGCATTAATATTAACAAGGTTCAACTTTATTCATATTTCCTTGGCCTTTCCCTAAGATCATTTTTTCTGTTCCAGAATGTGTACAATGTTACCACATTTTCTTAGTCACCTTATTTCCTTATCCTTTTTTTAACCTGTGATACTTTCCCAGACTTTATTTTTTTCACAACCTTGAAAGTTTTGTTACAGGCATTATTGCAGTCTTTGTGTCCTTGTTAAGGAGAGTATAACAACGCATTATGTGGTGCGAGGTACTGTAGAGAGTAACTGGAGTCTGTGAAGTGAGCTTTAAAGGGGAAAAAAAAAAAGGAAGAATTTAGGGAGATGGGGGTGGAAGGGTTAAGCAAGAAAGTTGCTTCTAGACCAGCCAAAGAGTGGGCGGTCAAGGGAGATTCGGCATTTCAGTTTCTGACTATAGCTCCTGTTATAGGAGTCTTCTCAAGACAGTTGCTGCTCAGAGTGGCCTGGAGATATGAAACAATGTCTAAGTGAAAGTAATTAGTTACAGCTATTTATAATAGTCCTGCCCATTGTTAGAGGGTTGTTTGCTTCCCTGAATCTGGGTTGAAATGCATAGAGCTCTTGTTCTACTTCTGCACAAGTGAATAGTTTTGTTTCTATGGGTCAAAAATCGTTTGAGTTTATTCTTGGTTACCCTTCCCTTCATCCCCTACTTCTCATATCTAGCTGCTACCAAATAGTTTTGAGTATACTAGTCAGGAATTAAGGGCGGGATTTGGCTCAGTGGGTAGAGCGCTGCGCTGCAGTCTCTGAGGTCCGGAGTTCAATTCCCAGCTCTGCAAAAATGGGAGAAGGAGCTGGCAATCCACTCCCAAGGCAATCCCGAAACAGTCTGCCATTGAAAACCCTATGAGGGTCGCTATGAGTCGGATACTGACTCAAGGGCACCTAACAACAACAACAACAACAAGTCAGGTATTTGGAAGAATAGCTCTGAACGCTTGTCTGTCTGTTATTGTTCTCATGATTAGAATAAAGTTATGAGTTTTGGGAAGCAAGACCGGGAGGAAGAATGCCATAATCATCACATCATATGAAGGGTACATACTAGCACTATTACATATCACTGTTGGTACTAACCTTGATCACTTTCTGGGTAAGTGCATTTCAGGGTTCTTTAATGTAAAGTTATATTTTCTCCCTTCTTTACATACTGTAATTTTGAGAAGAATGTCACCGTGTAGTTGGAAGTTATGTTCTACCTCTTTGAAGTAGAGTACCTGAGTAAATTATTTTGAATACTTCAAATGTTTTTGAGATTTATATATACTCTATGTTTATTTATATACTTATCTATTTATATTGACATAGATTCATGAATACTTGTTTTGTACTTTGAGTAGTAAGTAAATAGTATTTTATTGATGTTGTTGCTCACATTTTTTCCACTTTAGCTACTAGTCATTCTATTAGATGGCTGCTGTATCCTTTTGGGATGCCAGACTGGAGTGTGTGTGTGTGTGTGTGTGTGTGTGTGTGTGTGTGTGTGTGTGTGTATGCACACAGCCATGCATGAATGTGCATGCATATGTGTGGGGGGAGCTTGTTTATATGCATATTGTAACTGTTTTCAGTACTTCCTTTTTGACACTACAAGATAATCCAAGCTCTTGTTTTCTTATTTCATGCTTCAATCCTAGAATAAGTTATTTCTCCATGTAGCCATTATGTGTTTTGTTGGAGAGAATGGTGTTGGAAAGCAAAACCTGGGCTCTACGCACTGTCAAAACACAGACTGCATCTGAAAAAGTACAATTATCAGGATAGAATTGTTCAAGGCAACTGCTATAAGGGAGGAAGGACAGAATTCAATTTGAGCCCAATTCCCCTTAAAACAAAGGGCTGGAGAGGTTTTAAGAGCAGGAGTGAAGGAATACTAGGCCACCAATTTTATGAATTGTCCTTACCCAAAGGAAAAATGAACTTTTTCTGATTTTCATAGTAAGCAATCATTTTATCACTTGATGTGAGGTACCCCAGGAAGTTAGGATGGCTTACAGGGCCTTAACAAAGATATCCCTGGGTTGGGAAACAAGTTAGAGATTCTTAGAAGTCTTATCTCTCTAAGAAGCAGACAAAGGAAGAACTCTGGGTTGTTTAGTCCAGTTGAAGAGAAATTTAAGCCCATCTTGAATGGGAATTCTCTTTACCTACTGGAGTCCCATTACTTCACAGCACCCTCAGGTGACAAAGCAAGTAAATATATGTATATTGTAACTTCCTTAGGTAGCCCTCCCCCAACTATGTGTATTAGTTTCCTATTTCTGCTCTAGAGATTCTGCAAATTCTGCAAATTCTAGATTCTCTAGAGATTAAAGCAAATTCTGTGCTTTAAACAATCAAGATATATTCCCCCACAATCTGGAAACCAGAAGTCCTAAATTGAGGTGTTGACAGAGCCAAGCTCCCTCCACAGACCCAGAGGAGAATGCAATCTTAGCCACTTCCAGCCTTTGGTGGCCCCAGGGCATTCTTCGCTTTTGCTCACATCATGCTTTTAGGCAAGTGGCTAGGTATTACCATGTCATGAGGGTGGAAAAAGGACAGACCACCCAGGACTTGGAAGGGATATTATTCTAATTGGCCCCACTCCCTAATTGAGATCAATGTCTCCCTGAGTCCTTAGGTAACAAAGGCAGACCATTTCAAGACATCCACCTATCGGCTCATTCTTTTGAAATACACCAAACAAGTCTATTAATTCATTTTACAAAACTAAGACCCCCAGGGTACTGACTTCCTAAACCACAAAAAAATTACTAAACAACAGGAGGCTTTCCCCTCTGCCTGTGAGAGAATGGTGAGCTTGAGTTTGGTGCTTTACTCATGTTTTCAAGAAAATTAGAGGGGGCCAGAGATTATTGCCTATGCACGCCCTCCCCTGCTTTCAGTGCATCTGTTGTATATGTTCATCCAAAGTGTTTTCCTTCTAATAGAAGTTTACTTAGCTTTCCTTCTTCTCTCTCTCTCTGTCTTTTCCTTCTCCTGAGGAACATCTTAGTCTTAGGTCCCTTCACCCAAAGAACCAAGGTTGTCCCAATTTATTTCAGGGTTATCCAAGCTTCTCAAGTTGCTTCAGTTTTCTTCATTTAGAGCCTACTATTGCTTTTACAATAAACTTTGTCTATATTTAGCATTGAACTCTGTGTCTCATCTGAATTCTTTTAAATAGTAAACACAAGGATCAAGGTGTACTTGTGGTTGTCCAGTAATGCTAGTTTCCTAGACCCATAGACTCATTCCCTGGTAACAGGTGGACCTACCCTCTGATAATAATTCTAGTTTCTGGTTCTTTGTCCACATTGTCTTCTCCTCTTCAATCTAGTCATTCTCTCTGCCTCTTTCTCATAAAGATACATGTGATTGCATGCAGGACTTACTGAAGAAGACCAGAAAGGGCTCCACTCATAATTCTTAAGTTAATTATATCTTTTGCTACATAAGGTAATATTCATAGATCCCAGGGATTAGAACATATGAATCTTTTTGGATATCAGCCTACTATAGTATCCATCTATATCTATATTAAATCAAATATAGATTCATAGTCGTGTATTTTATCCAAATCCAGTAACACATTGATCAATCTAGTCTTCAACCCTTGCTTCCCCTCCAGCAGTGAGCAATCTGGCTCCTAAACCAGCCACCATTTACTTAATTGTTGAAATACATTGTATTTGTATAGTAGTTTCAGAATTGTTAACTTGTAGCTTGGAACAAGTCAACTCACTGAACAAGTTAGCCCATGCAGAAGCCTTTTTATTCCCAAGGCTTGATCACAAACATGCTAAATATTCAAGAAATTATAAATGATATTGTTTATTAATTGCTTTAGAGAAATTATTTACCGGATTAATATAATGAAAGAGAACAATTTGTTAAGTAACAATTTTATTCACATGTCTGTCTTATTTCCCAACAAAAGAAAATTAAACTCTTTGCAAACTATTATAGGTACTATAAATATCACTTTGGAAGCCAACAAAACTGATTTAGTTTATGGCATGTTTCTATTGGAGTTTATGATTTTCCTTGGACACTTGATTTTTCAGCACAGAAAATAAGTTCTCTCACGGGAACTTCTTACAGAAATATTAATTTTATATAAAATTATTCTGCATTAGTATGGACAGCTGTTGAGGAGGAGCTCATGGACAGAACTGTCAGATTTGAATGTGCCATGAACAATTTCCCACAGCTGAATTCATCTGAATAGTACTCATTAAAAAAAGAGGATGCATGCCAATGAACTGTTTGCAATAGGAGAAAAAGAAAGTGGAAACAAGCTAACAATCTGTGCAGGAGTATAAATAAACTGTGCTATTCTTACAATAGAAGACTATTTAGCAACATTTATCAACACTGATCAACGTCTCTGTCTCTCTCCCTTTTTCTATTTCTCTTTCTTCATTCCACATCACAGAAATTCATTTGGGTAAACAAGTTCCTCTTTTGGAATGCAAATTGCCCTTGGGTGTTTAAAACCTTAGTTAAATTTGAGTTCCTCTAATCAGATTTAAAGGAAAGGAATTTAGTGAAATCAACTTGTGGGAATAAAACTTATTCTAAGCAATCATGTCTAACAGCAATGGAAAAAGAGACTATGAAATGTAAAAGTAAGTGTAAGCATTTATCCAAGTGCAATATTCTCTTGGAGTGCTCAAGTGTGTGCTCCTTAGTGTTTCTTCACAGAAATGCAATGACAGGTTATTAATATTTAAGGGAATTAACAAGGGTTCTTACATTCTTATCTCAAATTCAGCTATTCCTCTAAAACTGGTTCTAAGAGTCACCTGAAAGAGCTATAAAAACACAATTGCCAGGCCCCACTCAATATATATTGATTCATTATCCTATGAGTGGAACAAAAGAACTGCATTTCTAACACGTTCCCTTGTGATGACGCTGACACCAACTGAGGCATAAAAAGTCTATGCTAAGTTTTACCCCTACTCACTGGTTGCTTCTCAATTTCCTTGGCTGCCTTCTCTTCTATTCCAGGGTCCCTATTACTGGACTACCCCAAAGCCAGAACTTGGTCACTTGGTGATCTCATCAGATGTCACTCAATCTCATGGTTTAAATACTATTTGTATGCCAAGGGTTTTCAAATGATCCCCCACCCCAATTTCTCCACTGAACTTCAGACACATATACCCACAGTCCCACTTTTTTGTTGTTGTTGTTGGTACTGGGGATTGAGCCCAGGGCTTCATGCTTGCATGCTTTGCAAGTTCTAGACCACTGCGCTACACCCCCAGCCCATTTTTCTTTTTACTTTTTGAGACAGGGCTCGCTAAATTACGTGGACTACCTCTGGTCTCGAACTTGCAATCCTCCTGCCTCCACCTCCCAGGCCACTGGGATTATAGGTATGCACCACCATGCCTGGCTCCAGATGCCCACTTTTAACATCTTCATTTTATATCTAATTGGCATCTCATATATGATATATCTTAAAATAGAACTCTTGAACTTCCCCTCTAAACTATTCCCCTCAGAGACCTTCGCATCTTAGTTGGTAGCAAGTCAGTGCTTCTAATGACAGTGTAAAAACCTGGAAATCATCCTTGACCTCTCTCTTTCACACTGTATAACCCATCCAGAAATATGACCATAGCTCAGTATTTGTGTTTCCACTACTTTGGTCTGAGAAATCATCTTTTATCTGGATTATTGTAGTAGTCCTCTAACTATATACCCCAAATTCTGCTTCTTTTTTATTTCTCTAAGTTCTGTTGTCAATATTGCAGCCAGAGTGATACCAAAGTGGTCCATTTTTCTTATTTTCATCCTAAAACCTCTGCAGTCTTCTCAGCTCACTCCAAATGAAAACTAAATTACTAAAAATGTCCTATGAACAAATCCATGTTGTGACTTCACCTCATATTATCTTCTCCCTAGTTTATTCCAATTCTACCACACTGTTCTCCAACCTGTTTGACAAAATCAGAATACTTTACATCTGGCCTTTGTATTTGCTGTTTCCTATACCTGAATACTTGTTTTCCTGACATCTATCTGCTCATTTCCTTCAAGTCTTTGTTCAGGTAGCATCATCTCAATGATACTTACTAGAACACCCCAATTTAAAATTATAATCCTTCATCCTTCTTCACCTTCCTCATATTCAACCTTTACAGTCTTCCTGGATGTCCTCTACTAATTTTCCCAAAGCACTTATCCTCTTCTCTCTTATCATAGAAAATACATACTTATTGGATATTTTTACTATTTACCTCCATCCACACCAGAACACAGGCCTGGGATTTAGCTCAGTGGGTAGAGCGCTGTGCTGCAGTCTCTGAGGCCCTGAGTTCAATTCCCAGCACCGCAAAAATGGGAGAAGGGCCTGGCAATCCACTCCCAAGGCAAACCCTAAGCACTCAGCCATTGAAAACCCTATGAGGGTTGCTATGAGTCGGATACCTACTCGACAGCACCTAACAACAACAACAACCGAACACAAACTCGATAATGTTTGGCACATAAATATATCCATGCACCTTGAATAATGCCTTGCACTTGATTTTGTTGTTGTTGTTGTTGTTGTTAGGTGCTGTCGAGTCGGTATCCAACTTATAGCGACCCTCTGTACAACAGGGGAAATGCTATTGTCAGTGCTTCTCTGCTATTCATAGGGTTTTCAATGGCAGATTGATTTTTGGGAGGGGGTTGCAAGGTCCTTCTCCCAATTGTTGTTGTTAGGTGCCCTCAAGTTGGTGTCCGACTCATAACAACCCTATGTACAATAGGTGAAACACTATTGTCAGTGCTTCTCTGCTATTCATAGGGTTTTCAATGGCTGATTGATTTTTGGGAGTGGGTTGCTGGGTCCTTCCCCCCCCCCCCCCCCCCCCCCGCAAGCCCCACAGTATCTGGTGTTCCCAGGCGGTCTTCCTTCCAGGTGCTAGCCATGTTCAACCTTGCTTAGCTTCCAAGATTTGACGGGATCAGACACTACAGTGCTACAGCTGCAGACTTGCATTTGATAAGCATGTACTTAATGAAGGATTTGATTAACTCTCAAGATCCACAACTTCTTATCTTTGTCATAGTTATTGTCATACTAATAACATTTGCTACTTATTGTGAATGTTCAGGGATTATGCTATGTATTTACCATGCCTTTTCTTTCCTTAATATTTGCAGGCAATTTTCTTTATTTTATTTTTATTTTATTTTTGTACTAGGGGTTTGTGCAGGGCCTAACGCATGCTAGGCAGATTCTCTACCACTAAGATGCATCCCTATTCTCCCTTTTGATTTATTTTAATTTAATTTAATTTTTTATTTTGAAGCAGAGTCTCACTAAGTTGCTGAGGTTATCTCTGTCCTCAAAGTCAGGATCTTCCTGCCTCAGTTTCCAGAGTTGCTGGAATTACAGAGTATGCTACAACATCTGGTTCACAATCAAATTTTAAAGTGAATAGTATGATGTTTATTTTGCAAGTGAAGAAATAGGCTCATTGGGAGGTAATAACTTCCCAACACTGCCAGCAATTAGAGACGATGATACTTATTTAATAAAATTGAGGAGTTGTACCTTTAACCACTACACTGTATTTGCTATTCACCATTTGGGATTTTTGCTTGTCCTCAAATTATAAACATAGGTGATATGAGTCCAAACTAAAGAAATGGATCCACTTATAATGTGCTGATCAAAATGAAATCGCTAACATAGTAAGACTGTGGGGAAGGCACTGATTTTGGAAAGATCAGTAAGGAAATGTCACACCTGTAGATCCCTTATAGCCAGCCAATTCTCCTCTTCATACAGCTCAATATTTTTCTTCTCACTGAAACTGTGCACAGGCCAGGCATTGTACCAAGTCGTGAAAAACCTGGTAAACAAAGGACTGTATCACAGTCTACTAGAAGAAGGGATTTAAAATACTTCATGGGATGCACTCTAGTAGAGATCTGTTGACTGGAGAATAAATCATGTATATTTACCAGAAGGTATAGGGAGACCGCTCACGGATGTGGGTCGGATGAGTAATTGTCCACAGTGCATTGATGCCGAGGGCAAGAGGAAATCCAAGTACAAAGCACTGCAGGGGCAAAGGCACAGAAGTGAGAATAACTGATGTAATTTTGGATGTGTTCCGTTTTAGTTAAGGTCATACTGTTCTTGTCTTCCTCCCTAAACTCTTTTACTTCCTTTGTTTCTACATTTTGTTTTGGTTTTCTTTTTTCTTTTTCTTTCTTTCTTTTCTTTTCTTATTATTGTTCTTAAAACTTAAGGAGTAAGTAGGTAGGAGATGATACAAAACAATGGGAAAAGTAAGTCAAATGTTGAAAGACTACAATTCACATACTACATAATTGTCTCAAAGATATTTTTTTTTAAATCTTGTATCACATCAAGGAATTATTTTCTATTGCCTGGTTTCTCTACAACTGTTTCCAATTAAATTGTTCATTTCCTCTACAAAATACATACACATTTAAGTGCTTTATTGAAAGATATATATTTTTCTTTTTTTCTTTTCTTTTTCCTTTTTTTTTTTTTAAAGATTTTTTTCCTCTTCTGCTTCCCATTCAAGTTTTAGGGCTATATTGTGTTCAAAAAATAATATGTAATTAACAAATTAAAATTTACTGATGTAAGAGTGTAAATTTGAGTACGGGCGCAGTGGTGCTTGCCTGTAATCCCAGTGGCTCCGGAGGCAGAGGCAGGAGGATTGCAAGTTTGAGACCAGAGGCAGTTGGGGTAATTTAGCAAGACCCTGTCTCTAAAAGTAAAGAAAAATAAAAAAAAGGCCTGTGGGTGTAGTTCAGTGGTCCAGCCCTTGCAGAGCATGCAAGGGTGAGGCCCTGGGGTTCAATCCCCAGTCCAAAAAAAAAAAAGAGTGTAAATTTGTCAGGAAATGTCAAGAATCCTGTGACTTCTAAACAATGTTTAACTACTATATGAGTCAAGGTATATTTGAAATGTAGCCTCTTTTCTGCTTGCTTTGTTAATCTAAAAAAATTCCTCATTCCTCTTTTTATCAGCCCTCAGAGGAAATTTTCTGAACATCAAAGTATTTTTACTTTTTTCCAAAACTCAATATGTATAAACACACACACACACACACACACACACACACACAGAGTCATGTGACACTTAACAAAGATACATTCTGAGAAATGCACTTTTCCAAGTAGATGATCTTGTCATTGTGGCCATCATAAAGTGTAATAACAGAAACTAAGACAGCTACAGTATCACTGAGAGAAAATCTGAAGGGAGCAACATCATATAAGCAGCCTGTTCTTGCTTGAACCATAGTTATACAAGTGTGTGTGTGTGTGTGTGTGTGTGTGTGTATTCTCTCTATATATGATATTTACAGTAAACTCAATACATACATTTATTATTACCTGGGCAATATTCAGCAGCCAATTTGCCATTCATAGCTTTTTTTTTTCCACCTCTGGGGGACTGAACCCCGGCCCTGAAACATGCTAGGCAACTGTCCCATCACTGAGTTGAGCTACACCTCCACTCCCATATTTTATTTTTTATTTTGAGACAAGTTTTTTCTAAATTATGTGCTGCTACTGGCCTCAAGTTTATGATACTCCTGAGTCTCTGGGATTCCAGGTGTGTGCCATGGCACCTGACTGTCACCCATATCTTTTGATTATTCCTTAAAGAAATTGAATGACTTGATTCTTTTCAGCATAATATATTTAAAATTCTAGAACTTTGGATTAAGGGATAATTTTTACCATATGTTCTTGAATCAAATCTGTACCCTTTGACAGTTTTAGTGGGCTAAAAAAGATCAGATATAGATTAGAATTGTGTATGGATTATATTCTTGGGAGAAGGACCCGGCAACCCCCTCCCAAAAATCAATCTGCCATTGAAAACCGTATGAACAGTAGAGAAGCACTGACAATAGTGTTTCAACTGTTGTAGGTAGGGTCGCTATGAGTCAGATACCGACTTGACGGCACCTAACAACAACAACAATGAATTATATTCAGAGTTGAGTGAACTCTTGAAAATCCCACCCAAACCTCTAAACGTGTTTTTCATGTTCTAGAACAGCACCTAAAATCAACAACAAGATAAATAAATTATGGGGGGTGGTTGTGTTTAGCCTATATCTAAAGCAAAGTTGATACTTTTGAAAAATATAACTAAAATCATTACTTACAAAACAAAAAAGAACATAAGATAAAAATATAGTAATATTAAATATTGACAAATATATTAGAGTACAATTTGTCAATTATGCCAAGCCCGTGAGTATTGCTGGGCAAAAGAGATGATGTATTTATCTTGTTTGTTAAACTTCAGTTAATTTGATGTGGAAGTAAATAATAGTTGGCTGCTGTGTTGTGATTGTTGATGAATTTTAAGTGCTTTTAGAATTAATTCTTGTAATATATAACTTTGCATAAATGAGATGATGACAATATTTATAATACTCATATTTTCATTGAAGACTTAGATTTGATATTGTGTAAAAATGAATGTGAGAAACAAACTTGAAGATATGACTTTGCTTGTCTTATGACCTGCCTGATTTAGTGAAGTGGCTAATCGGAAAACTTGTGAATATTTTTGTTCTAGGCATTACCTTATCCTGGTTTCATTTATAAGAGATTTCTACTCAGCTACAACAAAGGTGGCATGCATGAAGGAGTTTTCCAAGTTATTATCCTTATAACAGAATTGAAATTTTCACACAATTCCTAAATGTAAAAGAAAAGTCCTATAAATTTTCTTATATTCTACAATAGATATTTTCTCACTCCTGAACCTTTATTTCTTCATATGAAATAATTTATGAATGTCATTAAAGAGGCCTCAGTTCTTTTAGTTTAAAATGGTTTCACTTGTTGGTTGATTCTTTTGGGGATGGGGCAGAATTTTTAACAATGGCTCTATCTATACTTATAAAGTAAGCAAGGAAGAAAGGAGAGGGAAACTGTGTGTGTGTGTGTGTGTGTGTGTGTGTGTGTGTGTGTGTGTGTGTATTCAGGTAGATGTTCTTCATTTTGCCTTCTAGGACATGGGACATAGTGACCTAGTATCCACTGAGTTACAGCTGGTCCCTTCTAGCCTTTTAAATATTGCCCTGGCTTGCAGTGCTGATGACTATATACCTGGATTTTGCCAATTATCAAGAGTTCCCAAACTCCGGGACCTTCTTACTCTGAACCTGGTTGGCCTGAAATCAAATATCATTCTCAGAATTTCTGTATAACCTTTGCTGCCCATGGTCCTGTGGATTTCAACTTTCATACTCTAGGCTGGAGCATGCCGATCCTGCTGAGGTTGTTCTCAAGTCCATTTGTTGTCAGTGAGATGTGGGGAGTGTGGGTAGACCTGTCTAGAGCAGGAGTCCTTGTATTTGGTATATAAAAGAATTTATACCCAACTGAGAAATTACAGTAGACAGTATGTTGATATATATTGTTAGTTGCCATGGAGTTGGGTCTAACTCATAGTAAACCTATGTACAACAGAAAAAAACACTCCCCAACACTGTGCCAGGGATGGTACTATTGTCAGTGCCTCTCTGCCATTCATAGGGTTTTTGATGGCTGATTGTTTTCGGGAGTAGGCTGCCAGGTCCTTCTCCTAAGTAGAGAGTATAGAATAGGTTTCTTAAAGATAGTACATCTTTAAGTGATAATTACAGGGAAAACTGGAGCTTATGTAAGCCTGGAAAGGAAATTGGAAAAACTTGCATTTCCTGGATGAGTGGACATAAGGATATTTCTGTTCTTCATGGGAAGGTAAGAAAGCTGGGATTTAGCTCAGTTGGTAGAGTGCTGCTCTGCAGTCTCTGAGGTCTCGAGTTTGATTCTTAGCACTGCAAAATGGGAGAAGGATGTGGCAACCCACTCCCAAAGCAATCTGGAAACAGTCAACCATTGAAAACCCTTTGAGGAGCGCTATGAGTTGGACTAGACTCGAGGGTACCTAACAACAACAACAATGGGAAGGTAAAGAAGCCAGAGAACAGGAAAGTTGAGCAGTCTTTTAGAAGGGAAGGTGCCTTGGATACACAGAGAAGATGGTGGACAGAGAGAAGGGAGAGGGCTCCACATGATTCCTGGAGAGAGAAGAGAGGAGTGGAGAGGAAGAAGTGTGGGAGGAGGGAGTGGAAGAAGAGAGAGCTTGTGAAAGAAGAGAGAGTCGGTGGATGTTTCCTCTAGTTTTTTCAAACTAGGGTGCAGGTGGTGTGATATCACCCCTGGGTGCACAGCTCTAGGTGCCTAGTGTGATGTGGATGTAGGGTCTTTGTTTTATAAATGGCTTAAGAGCTTGGGTAGGGTTTGAGACTCATTTGTAAATGTCCTTCCACTGTCCTCAGAGATGCATGTGGCTTCTTCAACATGGCTGAATGGCAGGAGCCATTTTTAATCCCCTTTTCCTCCATATTGTCTGCTAATGCCTGAGCTAGCAATTTAACACACTCACTTGGATAGCCTTAACTACTAGCTTTCAGCATGATGGTGTCCGTACTCCCTACTAACCAGTGGGACTTTTCTGAAGCTATTCACTGGGGCCAGCCAGGATTTTATTGGGAGAAACAGGAAACCTTGCCCGAATTATAGTTTTTCTCATCCACCTGAATCTTTCAAACCATGCTATCTTGTCCCTCTCCAGGATTTCAACAACTAGCAGGGAGCAAGCCATTTACATGTCATCTCCTGCCCTTCTTTCTCTCATCATCTTGCTTCCTTCCACTGCTCCTGAAAGCATCCTTATGTGTCAGTTACTTTATCTGCTCTTTCTTCTGACATCATAGACTGTCTTCTCAGCTTTGGTTTGTTACATAAACCCTGCTTTGGTTGTTCCTGAAAGCTTTTTTTCTCTCTTGAAAATCAGTGTTGCTATGAATTTTCAAGTAACATATGAAGCTCAAAGTTTAGTAATGAATTATTAGTCCTCAGGATCCCCTCAGAGCCCTCACAAAGAGAATCAGAAGTGAAAAAGAAGAAATTTAATTTCCAATAAGGGAAAATGTACAGGTAATATTTCAAAACATTGGCTTCCTTAATTGTGTTATTTTTACACAGTAAAAAGTTAAGCAAAGAACTAATGAATGCATGATAAGTATAATGTTACTGTGTGCGAAGTCACTAGGAAAGGAAAATTTTATCTAAAGGAAAGAAATGTGAATTTAGAAACAACTACCATCAAAGAGGATCTTTGCTATAACATAAGATAAATTCTTTGTAATTTTTCATGTATACGTCACCATAGAAATTTTCTACGTCAGAGCACTTTTTGCAGCCAATTTCAGTTCTTCCCCCCAAAACTTCACAAATTTTAAAATATTATAAATAGTGGAAAATCACTATGGAAAATTTTCATCTCATTGTAGCATACCACAACATTTTGCCTTAGATTTTAAGATTTTTCTCAGTTGGTTTTTCTATTCTTTCTCTTTCTTTCTTTCTTTCTTTCTTTCTAATCAAACTGGGCCATAAGAATAAATAAAAAGGGTATTGAACACATACTATTCAAAATATATTGCAGATTTGATAGATCATAGATTTGTGATATCTTGAAAAATTAGTACCTTTATAAATATGTTTTATATTAAAATATGATATTATTGGGAGAAGGACCTGGCAATCCACTCCCAAGGCAATCCCAAAATAGTCAGCCATTGAAAACCCTATGAGGGTCACTATGAGTTGGATACTGACTCGACGGCACCGAACAACAACAACAACAACATGATATTATTACTCATAGCATACTTGAATTGTTGTTAGGTGCCATTGAGTGAGGTGTGAAGCATTATGGGGCTCACTGCTCTGATGTGGTAATCTCTCTGGGCCAGGATAGTGGAGCAGGAATCTCATATATAACTTCTTTTCCCTCCAAGCAGGGAACCTGCGGGGACTGGGTGAGTGTGAGGGAGTGAGAGATACCTCGGGAAGTCTCTTTAAGCATTCAGTTCTTTATTGTACAGCACTTAAAAGTACTTCAGCCTTAAAGTGTTTCAAACCTCTGAGGGTCAAGTGACACACAGCTCTATGCACTGTGGTTTCTGCAGCCACTCTCCATGATGTTGGTCTGCTCGTGTCTTCCTCCGATGCTGGTCCAATGGCAGCTCCCTTGCTCTGTGTGGTGGCCCGACTCCGTGTTTGCTTCTCTGCTTGGTGGGCATCCCCCAGTGTCTTCTCCTCTTGCAGTCTTCCATCTTCATTATGGTCATGGTGACAAAGCAAGAGCTGGTTCCAGAGCAAGAGAACAAGCAGTGAGCAAGCTCTCCTTTTATTCCTCTTGGGACCAATCAGAACTCCAGGCTTTGTTTGGAAGTGGCCAATTGTGAACCTGATAATTGATAGGTGGGTAGGAGGCAGGGAGCAACTAATCATAGGCCTCCCCTTAGTGGCCAATAGGGTGATAGGATACAACCTATCAGGGAGCAAGGATCTAAAGTGGGGTGCTCCCAGTCATGCTTGGTGGGGGTCATTTTGGCCATGCAGTCTCAGAGCTCCTGGACTCAAGCTGGGTGTGCTACAGTGAGTCACACAGGGGTCCTGAATGCACCTCAGGCCTCAATACAGGTCAAGTAAGCCTCCAGCCCTTTCTCTTCCTCTTTGAGCCCCACATTTATCCCTATAAAGCATAGTGACTCTATGCTTAGAATGAAACACTCCCTGAAACTGTGCCATGCCCAGTACTATGTCAGTGCTTCTCTACTATTCATAGGGTTTTGATGGCTAATGGTTTCAGAATTGTTTCAGGCACGGGCTGCCATGCCCTTCTCCCATTTTTTCAGTGTTAGGGATAGAACAAGCCTGCAGCCCTACCACTCTGGTGTCCCATCTTGTCATATTTCAGAAGATAAGCAGGATTGGGCCTGGTTAGTACTTGGATGGGAGACCGCCTGGGAGTACCAGGTGCTGTAGGCTTAGGAGAAGGACCCAGCAGCCCACTCCCAAAAAACATTCAGCCATTGAAAACCCTATGAATATCAGAGAAGCACTAACAATACTGTTTCACCTGTTGGACATAGGGTCACTATGATTTGGACACCAACTTGATGACACCTAACAACAACAACCACAGGGGTAGAACCCAGAGCCTCAGAGCCCTCAGAGCATGTACTCTACCAACTGAATTGAACCCTAGCTCACATACTTGAATAGCTATAAGGATTTTGAATATTTTAACCAATGTCCATTTCATCAAGATTTTAATTGCACTTTATTAAACTCCTTTCTTCTGCCAGGGTATTGGTGACACTGGACGTGAAAGGGAATTCTACTTAGAAAATCAAGTGCTCCATCACACCATTTTATACTGATGTTATAACACAGTTAGAATGTCAGCTAAATTTTGGGCCAAAACCAGATATGTGAGAAACACACTGTTCATTGAAGGCTCTTAAATGATATTTGATAAGTAGAGACACCTTCTTGGTTGAGATAAAGAGGCCTTTTGCTTCTATCAGTGAAAAACTACTTCAGTTGTATGTTTAGAGAGAGAGGGAAACTCAAGAAACAATTTTTAAAATACTTCTAAAAACTGCTAGAGAGAGAATTTATGGGATAGGGAAAGAAAGAACAAGACGCATGACTCTTGCTTTAAAAATAAAATCAGACTCAAGATTGATTTCATCATAACAAAGAACTAGGTAGTAATTTTATTTTATTTTATTATTTTTTTTCTGTGTGTAGTACTGGACGACTGATGCCAGGTCATCGTGAGTGCTTTTGCACTGGGCTGTACCTCAAGCCCTCTTTCCACTTTTTTTTTCTCTTGAGACATAGGCTTGATAAATTACACAGGCTGCATCTGACTTCAAACTTGCAATCCTCCTTCCTCTACTTCCTGAGTCCCTGGGATTACAGATGTTTACTACTACACCTGGCTAGGAATTAGTTAATAAGTTTAATACCTAAAACTTTGAAAATAAAATAAATTGTATCAAAAAAGTATACTTTTGATAACTGGAGATATTGAAGGAGAAGCTGTATAACTTGCCTTTGTAGATAGAGTAAAAGAAATGCCTAACTGCATAGAGTTATATATTTTTGATGAGGGAATTTTTTTTTTTTTTTGTATTTTCTACTCAGAGTTTCTTTGGTTGTAAGCAACAGAAGCCATCTGAACTAGATCAAGAAGAGGTATTAATTTTAAGGTTTTGAAGGGCATCCCCAGAACCAAGGATGGTAGTAAAGGGACTACTTGACCTCAAGGGAACTGGCACGCCTTTGAGAGCTGAGCATCTCCGGCAATATCATGGAAACATGATTCTTACCTCACTTTCCTTTTTTTCTGTCTGCTTTATCTTCCTTTCTCTACAACTGTCTTAGTCACCAGCTTGCAGTCTGAAAATATCTAACCCAGAACCTCAGGGCACATAATTTTCCAGCTGTGAAGCCTACAGCTCAGTGGTAACAAACTCTAAATCTCTAATTTGACTGGATTGTCTCATCTGTTACAGCCAGGCTACCCAGAAAATAAGTTTCTGTCCAGGAAATGCCATAGCTACTTTTATTTCAGAAGACAATGTTCCAACTAACTGGAGCCATAAGTTGTGTTTGGGGAGAAATAGGTGCATTGAAGATAATGTTGACCTTTGAGTAACTCAGCAGCTTCTTCACCAGGCAACATGTCCATTACAGTCATTTCCTAATTAGTATCCACTTAATTAATTATCATTTATTTCCATAAGTGGTTTAATAGACTTGGAGTTGATCTTGAGTTTCTTCCTAATTTTTAGATTTTACTATTCTCATTATTTTTCACCAGTGCTGTTATTATATGATTGTTGTTGTTGTTGTTGTTAGGTGCCATGGAATCGGTATCTGACTCATAGGGATCCTCATAGGGTTTTCAGTGACTGTTTCGGGATTGCCTTGGGAGTGGATTGCCAGGTGCTTCTACCATTTTTGCGGTGCTGGGAATCAAACTCAGGACCTCAGAGACCGCAACACAGCACTCTACCAACTGAGCTAAATCCCAGCCCGTTATTATATGATAGCCTTTGAATTTATCTGTTTCCACTTTTGTTCTTTTACTGCATTTCTACATTTCTACATTAGTTCCTGTGATGCTTAAAGCAAAGAAAAAAAAAGTCTTCAAAATCTCACCATTCCCTTTAGGAGGAAATCTTTTTTCATTCACACACTCTACATAGTTCTGGAAAATCTACCTTTTTTTCTTCCATAGCTTTTGTCTTGCTAAACCTCACATGCCAATGTCTGAATCATCCTCATCACTTGCTAGTTGCCAATTATTATCCTCATTATTAGTTTGTTTTGTTTTGTTCTTATGCAGTTTGACTAAAAGTGACCCATTAACAGCTTAGGGATTTGTTCATTTTTATTCAAAAGTCCCACCCACACCTTAATTCACCTGGAAAGAATTCTGAAATAAAATAAAGTCCTTTTTCTATGATTCCATAGTGTACTCTCTTTGTACTACTATATTTCTGCTCTATTGTTGTTATGTAATTATCTGCCTCTTCCACTATTCCATGGTTTTCTGAAGGGCAAGGGCACAATCTTTCCTCTGGAATGTGCAATACCAAATTGGATTCTGGACGAATTTTAACTAGTTCCTCTGTTGTTGTTGTTGTTGTTGTTGTTGTTGTTGTTGTTAAGTGCCCTGGAATCAAGTCAGTTCCCACTCATAGTGACCCTACATGCAACAGAAGGAAACAATCCCCAACACTGTGGCATGCCTGGCACTCTGTTAGTGCTTCTCTGCTATTCACAGGGTTTTCAATGTCAAATTCTTCAGGAATGTTTCTGGAGTGGGCTATCAGATGATTCTCCCATTTCTGCAGTGCTGGGGATTGAACTGTCAAAGAGCCCAGAGCAGCAACCTACCAACTGAACTGAAACCTAGCACCATATCTCCTCAGTAGATACTCAAATTTCCTTAATTTTCCCTTAAACTTTTGTAAATCTAATATATTGAAGCCTATGTTTTCTTAAATAATATCAATACTGCATGTAAGAATAGCAAGATTTTCACTTAAAATCACAATCCTAAACCAATTACTCAATTACACACTCTAAATTAGAATCACAAAGCTCTAGTTCAACTTTTCCTCTTGTCTTTTCTCTCCCTCACCCCTCTAGCCTTTTTCTGGTTTAAATGCATTACTCATCATTCTGGATCTGTGCAATGTAAAACATCTCTACTAAGGGCATAATTCCTAAAATAGTGCAAGTACATACTATTCCAAAAATGAAGAGATTTGTTCTTTAAAAATATATTAATAGGGAGTAGTTCTTTTTTGATTTTTTCTTTTCTTAATTCTCAAATTTCCTTGGGCTTATTCCATGCTTACTGTCTTAGTGTTTGCCAGAAAGGGGACTGTACCTTTTCAACTGACTGAGCTGGCTTATCAATCAGTTTGTGGGTGAGCAGGCAATGAAGAGATGCTGACATTCTGAGTGATTTTTCTGCCCTTTTCATTTACCATACTGAGCCCTTTTGTAAAAATCACAAACTATTTTTTTTTTGAGAAATGTAGCCCAAGCTTTCCTCAAACTTGCATTGATCCTCACCTGTGCCTCCCAAATATTAGTATTATAGGTGTGCACCAACATGCCCAGCTCTACATATTTTTTTAAATTTTGTTTTCCAGCTCTTAAACCCCACAGGTTCTATACACATGGTCTGTTATTGAAGACCTATATTCCTCACCTAGTCTGTTATATCACTTGCCTGGATTTTACATATTATAGGGTCATTAGATATTTTAATTCTATGTGCCTTCTGGTGAGACAGAATTCAAACTTCTTTTTTGTTTTCTTACTGTCTTGGAGCACCAAATTTTCTGGACACTAAAGTTACATTCATTTGTGTTCTGAATGTCTATCTCTCAAAGTCTTACTGAACTGTATGGTAGATGTGAAGGTTTTTTGTAAAGAATTAGATTGTTAATATTTGGACCTTTAGGAAGTCAGTCTGTTGAAACCACTGAGCTCTGCTCTTGTGGCTCAAAAGCAGTCACAGACAAGATGTGATGGAATGAGTGGTCATGCTGTGTTCCAATAAAACTGTTTTTGTGGCCACTGAATTTTGAATTTCACCATGTACTTTTCACAAGTCATGAAGTACTTTGTCCTTTTCTGATCATTTAAAAGTAAAAACAAACAAACAAACAAAAAAAAAACATTTTTAGTACTTGGGCCATGCAAAACAAATGGCTAGTTGGACTTGAGGAGGGGAGTTATGGTTTCCAACCACTTACTAGAAAGTCATAGTTTCTAAAAGCATTTCATTTACACAGAGCAGGAAATAGTCTTGCTCACCATTGAATTCTTAATGCCTAGAACAATTGCTATACATAGATGGTATTTCTATTTTATATATTTGTAAGAATACAAAGTTTACATTCTCCATAGGAAGTTATTCCCTAATGAAGATCTATTGAATTGAGTTTTTCTTTTCCAGTTTAAATTTTCTTGTCTTTTCTCTCCCTCCACCATGTAGCTTTTATTTTATTTTATTTTTAATGCATTACTCATGAATATAGAATTAGGCAATATAAAACAAAAAATAATTATAGTTTGAAAATAGAAGAAAAACTTAAATATAAGAAAATAAGATATTACTGTACCACTTGATGCTCAAAAGTAAATGAAGCATTACTAAGTGGTCTTGGGTGTGTTTTTTGGATAGGCTAGAGGAATCTATGGTAACTTCTTTTTTAGATTTCCAGGCTTTATTTAACATGTTGTTGTTAGGTGCCATAGAGTCAGTGAACCACTCATAGCAACCCTATGTACAACAGATGAAACACTATTGTCCCTGCTTCTCTGCTATTCATAGGGTTTTTACAATGGCTGATTGTTTTTTGGGAGTGGGTTGCCAGGTCCTTCTCCCAAGCCTCCAGTATCTGGTGTTCCCAGGCAATCTACTATCCAAGTACTAACCAGGCTGACCCTGCTTAGCTTCTGAGATCTGACAGGATCACAGGCCACAGTGGTACAGCTGCAGGCTTATTAAACATAAGGATGTATTTATTTTGGTAGAATTTTCTTTGCTTAACATATTCCATTAAAATAAAGACAACTCTCATTTCAATTGTCAGTTTGATATTTTCCTCTGACACATTGACTCTGATAGTCTGTGTCTTTCTTGGCTCCAAATGAATCTTGTTAGTATTGAGAAGAAAATAATTTCATTAATGAGATGCAAGTTAAGATGTTTGATTTAGACTTGCATTTCTTCTAAAATTGGGACTCTATCTGAAGGGTGTTAATTTTAGAAAAAACAATCCCAAAGTATGATGATACATGTTACTGACACTGAAAAATTTCACAATTATCTCTTTTTTTATTATGAAGTATATTTTATGCCACTGGTTCACATATAATTATATAGTGTTCAATGACTGTTTTATATATAAAGTACAATTTTATCATGCCCATGTGCTGATTCTGTTGTGTGGGTGAGGACTACAGTCTCATGATTCTGAGAAAAAAAAATAAGAAAGCTTGGCTTTAGCACATTTCTTCTACTGCATATCATAATGATAACTATTCTGATGTTGCTATGGAAATGCTTCCAATGATACTTTTCACAGTGTCTGTTTCTGTTACTGGCATTATTTTTCTGTTTTCTTATTTACTTGTATACAAATTGTTGAACTTAAATTACATTTTGTGGTCATAGATGATTACAAAGTACTGCTTGCTTCTGGCAGAAATTACATGCTCAGAAATGTGAGGGGAATGCAGATTCTCCAGCATTCTCAGGTTCTCTTCATTTCACTTCCTACCTACAAGCAATCATTTCCTGTTTCCACTTATAAATCATGACAATTCAAAATAAATTCTACCTTTAAATATATGAAGTTTGTGTGGACATTTTTCTGGTGTAGCCAAGGCTGTAGGTAATTCTTTTCCATAATTCAGCATCCTTTGCCTTTTACTTAGTCACTTGGTTGAACCTATGAATTACTGTTGTGCATTTCACTATCTCAGTGTTTTTATTAAAACACATCTAGGATTTTTTTGAGGGGTGCCACACAGAGGGTTGAAGCCAGAGCCCCTTCCATGCTAGGCAACTGCTGTAACACTGAGCCACACCCTGGCCCCATTTTTATTTTTCATTTTGAGACAGGATCTTGCTGAGTTGTGGAGGCTGCCTCTGGCCTCACACTTAAGATCATCCTGCCTCAGCCTACCGAGTCACTGGCATTACAGGCATGTGCCTGGGGCCTAGTTCACACTGAGTATTTTTATTTAATTTCCTAGCTCACGATTTAAATACCTCCTCCACCCATTCTTTTAAGTGATTGTGACAATTTTATATAATAAACTACTTAAAGAGAAGCTGTGGTCAAGAATGACATGAAATAGAGTAACAAAACAAAATGAAGAAAAACCTTGCTTCGTTTAAAAACAACACTTTCACCAATTATATTCAAAGAAAACACACACGATATGTGTGATAGGTGCTTCCAGTGTTTTCTCTGGGCTGGTTGTCCTGGCCATCATGCCAGTAACAGAGCTGTATTCAGCCTTATTTCTCACGCTGTTTCTCATGTTGGATGACAGGGAGTCACTCAGCTTCACATCATCTGCAGGCCTTGGAAAGAAGAGTAAGGTCCTCAAATCCCAAATTGTCATGGCTTCGTTGATGCCAGTAGTGCAAAATTTCCTACAATCTTGTTTGTCCACCTCATAAGTAGACACTTGAGTGATGTTGTTCTGGTACAGCATCCTCATGGCTGTATCATGGTCCCTTGTGTCAGGGCTTTTTCTGCCCTGGTTGTGGTTGACATGTTGTGCTGGATGCTCCTTTTTGGAATGTGAAGTTTGGGTTTTTGATTCCTCTCAATTGACCTGTCTGCTTCACAGGTACCTCTTCTATCTAACCTCTGCCTACCAATGAGGCTGCCCTAATGTTTACTCACTTGATGGATGGTTGTCTTTCATTCATCCAACAATAACAACAAAGTAGTGAGTAACTAGTCAGGGCCAGGTGCTATTCTAGGAACTGGGATACTGGAACACTGAAAATGAATAAAAGGCATACTCTCATGTAGCTTACATTCTTATAGGAGTGATTGGTGATGATGGTAAATATTGCTTTATTTATTTCGGGAAGCTACAACAAAATGCCATAAAGTAGGTGTCTTGTAAAGAATAGAAACTTGTTTCTCATGTTCTGTAGGCTGGGAAGTCCAAGTTACAAGTTGCTACTAGATATGGCATCAAGTGGGGACTCAACAGATTTTCACTCATACATGGAGCCTTCTTATGCCTTTACATGGTAGAAGCAGGAATCACGGTCTCTCATGACCCTCATGTGCCTATGAAATTCTAACTAAATCCCAAATATCTCACTATAAAATTCCATCATATTAAGGAGTTGGGTTCTAAAACATGAGTTTTGGGGAAACACAAGTATTCTGTCTGTTAGAAACATATATTAAGACATATAGTTTGTCATCTGAGCATTAAACTCTAAACAAAAATTGATCAGAGAACACTGGAGGTATGTGGAAAGGCTAACCTGAGAAGTTCAATTTAGACAAAAATTTTTTAAAAAGTCCGTAAGAAGGACATATGAAGATTTTTGAGTTGAGATAGGGATGTGTTCTCTGTGTACTTTGCCAAGATGAATTTAGTTTGGAAAGTTTAAGAGACTAAGAAGAGTGGAAGTGAAAACAATGAAAAGAGTTAGACTTTTCAAGTAAATTAATTCTAAAAAGAAGCAAAAAGTGTGTGATAGCAATAGTATCTAAAATCAATAATGTGTTTTTTGGGAAAGTTGAAACTGCAGCATAATGGGAATTATGTTGTTGTTGTTGTTGTTAGGTGTCATCGAGTGGGTATCCGACTCATAGGGACCCTACAGACAATAGGTGAAACACTATTGTCAGTGCTTCTCTGCTATTCACAGGGTTTTCAATAGCAGATTGATTTTTGAGACGGGGTTACCCCTTCACCTGATGGGAATTATACAACGTAGAAAAAAAGCAATGTTCAGCAGACACCTAATCCTGATTTCTCTGTCTTTTCCTATGTCTCGCTTATATAGTGCTAATACCTATTAAGCTATTCATTAGCCCAATTCTTACAGGAAAAGAAAATGACATCGTTCAAAAACTCAATTTGACATAATTATTTTAATCTTATCGTTGGTGTGGATTTTCCAACATGAATCCTATTTTCCATCACTCATTTATAGAACTAAATGAATTTCTTACAAATTGTGGTATTATGACACAGCCTTGTCTCTAATCAAAAGCAAATTTAAATTCCTTTGGAGAGTAATAATTTATTTTCCTATTTAGGTTATAGTCATACCTATAAGCACAAGTATAATTTTTATGGGAATTCCAAAATATGAATGACAATCAATTAGTATAGATATTAACTATATATAGATTAAACCTCAGAACCATTTTGACTTGGAAAGCTAGACATAAATGCCATAAAGAATTTTTAAAAAATGTTAATTGCCTTCAAAATATATAATATTTGTTGTTACTGTCTTTACAAATCAATATTAAGCTAAAGATTCATAGCTTTTCTGTTTCTGTGATCATGTTGTTGTTGTTGTTAGGTGCCGTTGAGTCAAGTCTGACTCATAGAGACCCTACGTACAACAGAAGGAAACACTCCCTGATTCTGTGCCAGCCACATGAATTTTTTTATGTTTAAGCCAAATTGTCCTTTGAGATTTTTGACATCTTATAAATAAACAAATAGTTAAATAACCAAATGTGTTCTTTACCTAAAGTTCTAGTGGTACTTTCATTAGTTAGGACTATCTGTAACAACAACAGAATCCTGACTAGTACTGGCTTTAGATTATGATGCTTTGTGCTGGTAGCAAAAATCCAGAAATAAGGCATGATTGAGCCCTAGGTGATTCAACTATATCATCAAAATCATATTTACTTTTTTCCATTTCTCTGTTTTATCCTCCATAATGTGACCTCCATCTCCGGAGGTAAAATTTACTGCCACAAGCAGTGAATTTATAAGCACTCTTATTTGTATCTAGTAAGAGAAAGACCACTTTCAGTTTCTAGCACTCCAAGTAAGAGATTCACTGGGGTCACATCCATAGCCAATCTCTAAGACCAAGGAAATGGAAAAAAAAATATTCCAAGTCAAAAAAATTCTCTGAAGTTAGGAAATTAACTAGTTTTCTTCAGATTACCTGGGATGCATGTTGTTGTTGTTGTTAGATGATGTGGAGTTGGTGTCAGACTCATAGCGACCCTATTTACAACAGGAGAAACACTATTGTTAGTGCTTCTCTGGTTTTCATGGGGTTTTCAATGGCTGGTTGTTTTTTGGGGGAGTGGGCTGCCCTGCCCTTCTCCCAAGTTTACAGCACCTGCTGTTCCCAAGTGGTCTCCCATTCCAAGTACTAACCAAGCCATACCCTGCTTAGCTTCCAAGATCTGACAGGATCAGAAGCGACAATGGTATAGCTGCAGGCAGGATGCATGTAGGAGTCTAAAAATCTGAGTTTTCAGAAGGAGCCAGCAGTATTCACTGTTGAGACATGGATTTTTATAAGAAATTCTTAATTTTCTTATTTTATTTCTTTAACCAATGACTATATTGCTTAAACAAGAATAATGGGGAAATTTATAAAAAAATTTGTTTTGTATATACATTGCCCAAGCCTAGAACAAAATATTTGCTAATTTATTAAATTTTATAAATGAGGTACAATTCCTGCCTCCAAGGAATTCAGAGTCTCACCATGAAGACATAAATGAGCAACAGTTATATCACATCAAATGCTGTATCCAAGTGCTAAGAGAGTATATAAAAAGGATCGACATTGCTTTTTCAGTGCTGAGAAATAAATTACCACAAATTTAGCAACTTAAATTAACATATATTATATCACAGTTTTTTTGGTTTAGGAATCTGGTCACAATTTAGCCAGGTCTTCTGCTCAAAATCTCACACGCTTATAAGCAAGACAAAGGCCCCATGTGAAGTTTCACCTAGAGGTTGGGATATTCTTTCAAGCTTACAGGGTGATTGGCAGAATTCAGACTCTTAAGACTTTAGTAGTAAGGCATCAGATGCTAGTAGCCACTTAGAATTTTCAAGTTTAGGAAGAGAATCTCTTTCACCTCTAGGGGTGCTCTTATGTATGAAGTTTTTCACCTGATTTGGTCACCAAGGATAATATTCCTTTTGGTTAATTTTAAATCAGTTTATTTGTGAAATTATTTATGAAACAAATCTCTTGACTTTTGTAATATTCTGTTGACAAGGAGCAAGGCACAGATCCTGTGCACAAGAATGCATGCACAGAGTGGGGCGTGATGGCGCATGCCTGTAATCCCAGCCTCTCTGGAGACAGAGACAGGAGGATCACAAGTTCGAGACCAGAGACAGTCTGCTTAACTTAGCGAGACCCTGTTTCAAAAAGTTAAAAAAAAAAAAAAAGATCTGGGGGTGCGCGAGGCCCTGGATTCAATCCCCAGTACCGAAAAAAAAAAAAAAAAAAAAACCCACAAAAACGTATGCACAGAAACTGAATACCAGAGTAAAGACATATCTTAGGATCTATCCAGCACAGGAGCCAAAATGATTCTGTCTAAAATAGCAAGAGATTATTAAAGACAGTATCTTGGACCATCTGGGCTACTATAACAAAATATCATCAACTTGGAAATTTATAAACAACAGATTTTTCATTTATAGTTTTGGAGGCTGAGGAAGTCTAACATCAAGGAACCAGCAAATTCAGGGGCTGGTGAGTGCTGGCTTCCTCCTTCATACACAGCCTCCTCTCACTGAAACCTCACATGGTAGAAAACGGGAAGGATCTCTCTCAGGCTTCTTTTATCACTCATTAGGGCTGTACTCTGATTACCTAATCACCTCTGATGGCTTCACTTACTAATACCATCATCTTGGAGTTAGGATTTCTAGGTATGGATTCTAAAAGAAAATAGACATTCAAACCATCGTATTCCACTGCCGGCTTCTCCAAATCCATGTCCTCCTTGAATGCAGAACACATTTGTTTCATCCCAATATCCCTGAAATTCCTAACCCTTCCCAATATCAAATCAAAAGTCTAAAGTCTTATTTAAATATCTAAATAGGATATGAGTAAAACTCAAGGTATGATTCAGTATGAAGCAAATTGTTCTCCTGTTTGGAAATTGTGAAGTCAGGCAAGTTATATGTGTCCAAAATACAATGTTGGGACAGTCAAAGACAGTTCTAATCCAGAAGGGAGAAATAGAAACTAAGAAACCAATGACAAGTGCCTAGGAAGTCATAGTCTTTAAGGTTCCAGAATAATCTTTGTCTAGATTTTCTGTCCTCCAGGACCACTGAGGCAGAAGTTCTGGCTTCTGGACACAATGAGGCAGAATTGTTACTGCCTCAGCTTTCCTACAGTCTCCTGGTTCCATAGCTTTGTTGGGCACAGACCATGCTACTGGTCTCTTGCACTGAGATTGCATTCTGGTGACCCGATCTGAGTTCTTGGGGACAGCATCACTCCTGTGGCTCCACTGCGCACATCCCCAGCAGGAGCTCTCTGTGCTGGCAGTTCTCTAAAGTCACAGAAGACCTCACACATAAGATAAAATGTGAGTTTAGTAATGGAAAATAAATAATCTCCTCACATCACTTGCAGATAATGGGGGAAAGGACATTTGGGTAACTAGAGGGTTCAAAGTTCAGTATGATTCTGACAGTTATTCATTTTCCATATTTTTGAAAGGTGTAGAGAAACTAATTAGTTACATTAATTCATTACAGGACTGGATGAAAAGAAAGCAGGATGAAGGGGCCATGGCTTAACAACATTGGTTGGTCAATCTGGTAGGTATAGGGTAGAAACATTCAGACTAAAGCCTTGCTAAATTTAGTGGGATTTTTTTTTCATTTTTTTCAGTATCCTTTATATTACAGAAATAGCTCTGTGTTCTTCGGCAATACAGTACAGTTAATATGCTCAATCTTGTCAGGAGAAGGTTAAGATAGGCTTTCTACAGATTTCTACCAAAATAAGTACCATATTTAAAAAGTATGCAGTTAAGAGAATGATTGCAGTTTTCAAGAAGCAAATGGAATCCAAACATTCAGATGAAAATAATGTAAAAAGTAAGTTGCTTAAGTGTCCATGGATATGGGCAACAGAGGAAGCAAATGGTAAAAAGTGTGTATGTTGAAATAAGTAAGCCGAAAAACAGGACTTTAGAATGGCAAACTATATGCAGAATAAAACTCAATGAATAAGGATATAAAAGGTGGTCAATTCTAAGAAGGTATGATTTTTTACATGTTCATAATAATACAGAACTATTTATGAATGAAAAGAATGATAACAAATGCTTGTGCCTATTGTCCATGAATCGTGGGGGACTGTGAGATACTGGTTACTGAATAACAGCCCCAAAGTGCAAGAGTATTAATGCTGGAAACTCAGATATGGAAAAAAAATAAAGCCATAAAGTGCTTCCTTTGAGTGAAATAGTGAAAGTTGACTAGCTATTGTTGTTAGGCACCATTAGGGGAAGAAAAAGAAATCATATTCTGAGGTTGCTAAGATCTATGGTAAAAATGAGTCTTCCACCTGTGAAATGGTGGAGAGAAAAAGAAACTCATTTCATTTTTTTGCAGAGCCCATGATCATAATTTATGTCCCACCCTCCCTTTCCATTAGCCCAGCCATAGGACAGATAAATAATTAAAGAAATAGCAAAAATAGTACATAGCAGTTTCTGTCCTGGCCTAAAAAATCTGATGTAATACCCTGACAGGTGAGGGTTGATTCTCTGAATAAACTAGAAACCATGCATTAAAGCTGAAAGAAGCTCTACTAGACTGGATCCTTGAGTGAGTTGCTGGACCAAAGTCCTTCAAGCACACAGATTAGGAAAATTTCCATTGAGGTTTCAGTTTTTCTCTGTCATAGAAGCTACTATTATCTTAACTAATACAGAACATTGTCTGAATGAGTAAGGGCCATAAGACAGTATTCCATTCTAAATCAAGCAAACAAGTAGGTGGAAGAGGATTCTGTAAAGAATTAAAGTAGTAAACATAATTATTTATCATGGAAAAATGTGAATGGAGGAGAAACAATTACATTAAAGTAGAGTGAAATGAAGCAGAGAACAATAAATTCTGTAACTTTTGTAAAGATATTTTGCAGCAACATGTAGAATGGCATGTAGAACTGAACTAGCAGGAGCCTGGAGGCAGAAATTTTGTGTGATTTGTCATTCAAAAATATTACTACCGATATTATTCACTTAAAGAGACATAATGCTGATTGGTTCAAATTTTATGTTTAATTCAGTCTGAATGAAAACTTTAAAAACACTTTTTTAGAGATCTAATCTTCAGATAGATAAAATACTTTTTTGATGCATCATTTCTTTCTGAACATATGACATATATAGGCCAGGTAACTTGATGTATACCTGTTATCTCAGCAAACTCAGGAGGCAGAGGCAAGAAGAAATTAAGGCCATAGGTAGATTACTCAAACTAGTGAGATCTTGTTACAAAAAATTTATAAAAGACATGTATAGCTAAGTAAAACTTTATTTATATTATACTGTATATATACAATCCACATTCCATAGTCTATGCATTGTATTTATAGTACAGGGATCTCTGTACATATAAGAATATTTATTAATTCCTTGGTAAGATGCAGGCTGTGGAATTAAGGGAAATATAGAATTTAATAAATTATTTTGAAGCAATTAAATAGCTAGCATTAAGGATATCTTGAATAATGAAGGTTTTCAATAAAAATTCAAATTTTTAATATTTTTTCTTATTTCAAATATATAGATTAAATATTTTTGAAAAGCTACTGTGAAAGAAGTATATGTAAAAACACACATTTAAAATATTTTATTTTACTCATATTCATATATTCTCCTAATTAGGTATAGCCTTTGCTTATGTTTGAATGGAATAACTGCAACGAATTACTGCACAAAAAACTGCAAAAAAATACCGCTTGCTATTATCTTTAATAATTTGTAATTTAAAATTAATAGTATAGTATTAAGCTATCCTGGATATGCCTTTATATGACTCCTACATCAAAATATACAGTAATTTTAACAAAAGTCTATTAACATTTCAAAATCACTCCCCTTGGATAGCTTATGACTCTTCAAAATTGTATTTCAATTAAGAAGATATCAGTAGTAAGCACTCATTACACTGTCCTTATCCCTATGGATAATACTTTGCAGATACCTGCAATTGGATCTTTTCCAAAGAATTAGTGTTTAGTAAAGCAGAGGTTTAGCTCAGTTGGTAGAGTGCTGCTCCACACTCTCTGAGGACCCAGGTACAATACCCAACACCACAAAAGTTGGAGAAAGATGTGGCAATCCACTCCCAAAGCAATCCTGAAGGAATCAGCATTTGAAAACTCTATAAAGATCACTATGAGTTGGTCCCGACGCCACAGAACCTAACAACAAAGATCAACATAAGCCCCAATCTGATTAGAAGATAAATATATGTCAAATTATCCCTTACACAGTTACTATATTAAGCTCTATTTATGGGAGCTGAAAAAAATTCAAAACTCACTTTCATCTTTTGACAGTGATTTCATGTGACTCCTTAAATCTCTAAAGAGTGTTAGGAATGCTTTATGTTCTACTAAATCTATTCATTAAGTTATAGTATAATAATTCAGTGACTATTTATCACCTCCCTTTTTAAAAAAAAAGTACCACGATTTTTAGATTTATGTGATTCTTTAGCGTTCAGCACAAAATAGGAAAGCATATAGAAAGAAGTCTCTATTATTATCTTTTATAATACTTAGATCATTTGATACTCCATCACCTTCTCTTTCCCACAACAAAAGGGCTTCCTAATGAACTTCCGTTAGAATCTCAACTTCTTCCCTGGGCAACCAAACACTGCAAGGTATGACCCTTTTACCCACTGTCTCTCTTCTTTGATACATTTACTGTCATCCATTCTGTTATCAGCACACTGGCTCTTAGAATATATCACACTTTTCCCACCGGAGGAAATAGGTATGGGTGCTCTCAGGACAGTTAATCACCATCTCTGGACCCTCTCCCTCACAGATACCCACTTGACTGATTGCTTTTTCTCCTTTGAATCTTAGTCACTTTGTCTTCTTATTTATTATTCTGCTAACCTACCAAAGTGGCTGGCACATAGTAGGTGACCAATAATTGTTTTTTTATAGAAGAAAAATAGAAAATGAAGGGACAAAGGGAAGAAAAAAGCAATCATCTTTTGCACTATTACATACTTGGTGGGCTGATTGAACATATAGTCAGGAAGGACCAATCCCTGAAGAAGGACATCGTGTTTGGGAAAATGGAGCAATGAAAAAAAGGAAAACCCTCAACTAGATGGATTGACTACAACAATGGACTTAAACATAAATAAGATCGTGTGCCTGGTACAGAATAGGGGAGTGTTTTGTTCTGTTGTACATAGGTTTGCTATGAGTAGGACTGGATTCCACGGCACCTAACAACTGTGGGCTGACAATTACTCTTGAAAAATTCTGTTGTAAAAGTAACCCATTATCAACTTCACTATGATAAGATTTGGGCTGGGATTTAGCTCAGTGGGTAGAGCACTGCACTGTAGTCTCTGAGGCCCCGAGTTCAATTCCCAGCACCGCAAAAATGGGAGAAGGGTCTGGCAATCCACTCCCAAGACAATCCCGAATCACTCAGCCATGGAAAACCCTATGAGGGTCGCTATGAGTCGGATACCGACTCGACGGCACCTAACAACAACAACAACATGATAAGATTTAAATAGTCTTGTGTGTGGTATATTTCTATGTCTGAAGATGTCACATATTTTAACCTCATGTTACTTACACAAGGACTTGAGACAAATAAGCATACCATTTCATGCCATTTGATATATCATTGATCCCTAGATGGTTCATTACAGTAATGAAAGCAACATTGCAGTAAATGATCAAAATAACATGCTTTTAAGGGTATCTTTGTACACTCTTTTAATGCATGATTATGTAATGAGGGTCTCTATAATTATCTAATCAGTTTAAGTAGTTTTTACTAATTTAATTTTCTCCTCCATTTCCTATTAATAGATTGTCATGCTTGATTTAACTGATGTAATTAATGATTTGGGAACTACTTTATGACTGCTCAATGGCATCATGAAAATGAATTTTTAAATATTTTCAAACCATTTAATTTTGTTCTTTAAAGACAGGTTGAAGAGAATAGAATCAACTTGAAGATAATCAGAGTTCCAGTCCAACATTAATATAACCTACAGTTATTTTAATTAACCCATTTAAGACTTCATTTCATTAGTTATCTTAGATATTATTAATCTTTTTAAACTGCATTGTTACTTTAGTTGAGGTAATTTCCATTTAAAATGGGAAATTTTATGAGGAAAATTTAACAGAGAACATTTTCAAAGTATGATGTGTAGCAAAAAAATAGAATACTTTTTCATTTCTAATATATCATTGACTTTACAAAGTTGACTTTTCTGCTTACTTTTAGTGAGTAGATCAAAGAGAATTTTAAGAGTTTTCTTTATGTTTGGATGGCTTATTCTATATGACTCATTTATTCAATAAAATAATTGAATAACTCATGACAGGAGTCATTGTAGTTAAATT
Source organism: Pedetes capensis (assembly GCA_007922755.1). Taxonomy (NCBI): domain Eukaryota; kingdom Metazoa; phylum Chordata; class Mammalia; order Rodentia; family Pedetidae; genus Pedetes; species Pedetes capensis. The sequence goes on from VMDO01004908.1 coordinate 53,746, forward strand.
AAGAAATATGAGGTAATTCTGCCATTCATTTACACAGTAAATATTTTTCAAGCTATTACTGCACACCAGACACTATGTCACATTCTGAGGCAATAGCAATAAACAGAATTGTTACCGTCATGGAAATTATTGTCAAGTATAAAAGAAGTAATGAAACACATAGATGATAGGAAATGATGGAAAATTATAGGGCAGAGAAGTGGTACAAGAATTATTAGAAAAGAGAAGATCCTTAGGTGAAGATATCTGCATGGAAATGATTATGGTAGAGATCATAGAATCTAAGATGGCTAACTAAGGATTTAAGGACATGTGGAAGAATGAAGAGATGGTCTGCAGTGTTTGTGAGTCCTTCCAGATTTGGAGATCAACTGAAATTTTGCTATGTAAGGGAATAGTTAGAAAAATAGATGCTTGTAGAGAATAAGAGCATTAGAATTGATATCATAGGAAATGGAGGGTAGTTACAGTTATTACCAGAGCATAGGCATAACTTTGAAAGTAGATGGCTGAAATTTGAATGAGGATCAAATCACTGAAATAAAGTAAATAAGATTCTCCTGCATAGATTGAACCATCTAGATTTTTTTAAGTAATGGAGGATTGAACATGCTAGGTAAGTGTTCTACCACTGAGTTGCAGCCTCACCCATGGTTTATTTTTCATTTTGAGCCTGGGTCTTACTAATATGGATAGGCTGCTTCTGGCCACAAACCAGCCATCCTCCTGCCTCAGCTTCCAGAGTCACTGTAATTACAGGGGTGCACCACCAGCTCAGAATTTTAACCATAAAAGGGAAACTGGTGGTGATGCAGTTAAAATCCACAAAAAATCAAATCATAGGTGGGTTTGTGGGTTACACCAACAAGGTCAGGTAGCAGGGAATGTAGCCTGAGGGTTGTTGTTGTTGTTAGGTACCATCGAGTCGGTATCTGACTCATAGCGACCCTCATAGGGTTTTCAATGGCTGTTTCGGGATTGCCTTGGGAGTGGATTGCCAGGCCCTTCTCCCATTTTTGCGGTGCTGGGAATTGAACTCAAGACCTCAGAGACTGCAGCACAGTGCTTTACCAACTGAGCTAAATCCCAGCCCAGTAGCCTGAGGGTAGAGGACCCAAAACTGAATATTTTGAAGAATCAGGGGGACAGTCTGGTAATGGCAGTGAGGAGTAAGGACTCCTGAACTAGAACCTGAGTTAGGTACCTAAGTTACTTTCTAACAGGTTATCTTGTAGGTATGGTACATTGGTCTTCAACATCCTCTCACTCTCCTGCTAATGGATCTTGATGAATAGTGGGATGGGGAAAGCTACAAAGCATATTTTCACAATTCTCTTGCAGCCAGTGCCTCAATGTGAGGTTCACTCAATTTCATGCCTTCCCAGAAAGCTCTCTTTTTGTGGCTTATGCTGTATCTGCCAACAAACACAAGCAGTAGTGTGTGGAACTTCTGGGACAATATCAGCAGAATTCTCAGCATCTCCCCAGGCTTTCCAGAATGTCACAAAGCAGGGAACATAGCATATATTTCATTGTAGACTGTGACAGATGTGCTGTGGCTCTGGAGCTACCACTGCTGCCATGGATTTCCTCATTGCAACAGAGGTGATAGAAGGCTGGAGTTGGCACCTTCCTAATTAAGGAAGAGACAGCAATTCTCTTGGATCTTTATTCTGATTTTATTTTGTCAGCCTTCCCAGTGGTTCAGTAGGACCCATTTAATATGCTGTGACAGATATTCTCTAGCCTGAATTGATGCTGGTCTCTCCACTAGAACTCTGAGCATCACAGAATAATAGTCAGAAAAAGCTTTGTGGAATTCCATATGGTACTCATGGAGAATAGGATTAAGGGAAAATGATTCACAAGCTATTTTATTTAGCTTCTCTTTTGATTCTGATGCAGTCTTTTTTGGCTCTGTAGAATCTAATTGTTGTTGTTGTTGGGTGCTGTCAAACTACTGTCCAAACTCATAGCTACCCTAAGTATAATAGGTGAAACACTATTACTAGTGCTTCTCTACTATTCATAGAGTTTTCAATGGCTGATTGTTTTTGGGGGGAATGACTTGCCAGGTCCTTATCCCAAGCCCACAGTTCTTGGTATCCCCAGTCTGTCTCCCATCCAAGTTCTAACTAGGCATGACCTGCTTAGCTTCCAAGATGTGATGGGATCGAATGCCACAGTGGTACTGCTGAAGTCTGTAGAATATAAGGGCTATTCATATTCATGTTTTCCTCTGAGTTTGATAGAATTTCTTGTCTATCTGGTATAACCAATATCATTAATTATCTAGTTTTACTAGTTATCTTACTTTACTAAGTGATATGAATAATCTACATATTCCAGGTACATATCTTTCCATAATTAGCCTTCTAAACTCTTAGTATAAGAATATATATGCTTATATGAAACACAACAAAACAGCTATTAATTTGATGAGGCTTTTGTAACAAAGGACCACAAATAGGTGTCCTGAACAACAGAAATTTATTTTCTCACAGTCTGGAGGATGCTAAGGTCTGAAATCAAGGTGTTACCAGGATTGATTCCTTCTGAAGGCTGTAAAAGACAACCTGTTTTATTCTTCTTTCATAACTTGTGGTTGCCTCCTGGATTCTTTGGTTATTAGATAATGTTCTTCCTTGACTTCACAATGTCTGTACTTGGTATGTGCCTGCAGTCTTTCTGTCCAAATTATTAAGTTATAAAGATGCAGTCTTATTGGATCAGGACCCAAACAATTAATATCAACTTTATCATCTTCAAAAAGCCTATTTTCAAATAAGTTGCCATTCACAGGTACTGAGAGTTAAGATTAAACATCTTTGGAGTGATATAATTCAATCTATCAAGCAACCAAATCAACATGTATTTTATATATCAAGTTATATAATAAGTGCCTGATAACTGAAAGGAGCATGAATAGTAAAGTTGACAAATGGAAGCTTGTAGTCTCATGGGGCACAGTATCTCAGGCCTATAATCACAGCAACTTGGAAGGCAGAGGCAGGAGGATTGCAAGTTCTAGGCTATAGATAGCCTGCACAAGTTAGGGAGACTCTGTCTCAAATAAAAATAAATAATAGGATAATATGGCTCGGTGGTATATGGCCTACAAAACTTGCATGAGGCCCTGGGCTTACCACCAGTAATGTCAAAAAATAGAGAAAAAAAAAAAGAAGAAAGAAAAGAAAATTTGCTGATGACAAATACAGAAAAATATTCTTAAAACACTGATTTATTTAGTTATTTTTCTGGTACTTAGGGGTTGGACCCAGGGCTTTGCACATATGTTTTGAAAGTGCTCTACTACTGGGTTGTGTGCCCAGCACACTTTTTATATTTTATTTTACTGGTGGCCTTGCTAAATTATGCAGGCTGACTCTAGCCTAGAATTTGCAATCCTCTTGGCTCTGTGTCCAGAGTCCTAGGATTACAGGGCTAAGCCACTGCACCTGGTTTAAAATCCTGATCATAAGAGAGAGATTCCCCACCTACATATAGAAGGTTATCCTATAATTATTATTGTATAAACATTATCAATCTATTTCAAATGACTTAGATTTTTAGTAGTATATAAAATGACTAAAAAATAAAACCAGGAAATAAATTTCTGGGCACAGTGGTGTATGCCTCTAATCCCAGCTACTTAAGAAGTTAAGGATAGATGATCATGAGTTCTAGGACAGAGGCATCCTGTGTAACTTAATGAGACAATATCTCGAAAATAAAAAAATAAAAATGGGCTAGGAGTGATAGTTGTTAAGTACCATTGAGTCAGGTCTGGCTCATAGCAACCATATGTACAACAGAATGAAAGACTCCCTGATTCTGTGCCAGGTACACAAACCTTTTTATGTATAAGCCCATTGTTATAGCCACTGTGTCAATCCATCCAGGTGAGGATCTTCCTTTTTTTCATTGACCCACCCCTCTCCCAAACATGATGTCCTTTGCCAGGGACTGATCCCTCCTGAAAACATGTTCAACATACATAATACACAGGCTAGCCATCTTGTTTCCAAGGAACACTATTACTGCACTTCTTCTAGGACGGATCTGTTGGATCTTTTGGCAGTCCATGGTATATTTAATATTTGTTTCTAGCACCATAATTCAAAAGCATCAATTCTTCTCCAGCCTCCTTTAGTCTATGTCCAGCTTTTATAACAATATGATGCCAGCTTCTGCAATCTGAAATAGCTCGGTCATGAAATCAGGATGCAGTGATAATTACTGGTGACTGGGGTGTAGAAGTTGAAAACAAAGAAGAAGACTCAGTAGTTGGAAAATATGGTCTTTGTAAAAGAAACCATGCTGGAGATTGCATGATAGAATTTTGCTGGACCCAGTGGTAGAGCACTTGCAAAGTATGTGCAAGGCTATCAAAATTAAAATTGTCCAAATATTTATATCTTATTTTGATAAATGTACCATGGACATCAATGTTAGATTAGAGAAAACATTATGCAATGTATATGGGAACTCTCTTTATTCTTTAGCACTCATCTGTAAATCCAAAATTCTTTCAAAATAAAAAGTTACCACAGTAAAATTTTTTTGAAAAAAAGTTAAAATTGTTAAAAGAAATCCAGTGAGAACTAACACATGCAATCTACCTTTTTTTATTATTGCATAGTATTCTTGTGTGTGAATGTCTTATAATATATGTGTTCATACACAAAAAGACATTGATTACTTCTGGTTTTGTGATACAAACTAATATAGTGCATATATTTATATAATTTTACATAATTTTAGATGTTCTGGAATAAATTCTTCAGAGAGTTATCAAGCCAAAGATTAACAGTATATAGAATTTTGATAAGTATTACTAAGTTGCTCCCCCCAAAATATTGTGAATTTATATATTGTAGGATGAACTTATGCCTACTCTGCCCACATTACCTTATAAATGACCTCTATGACATCTATGATCTTATATAAGACGTGACACTATGAGGAATTATTGGCTTCCCTTTATGAATAAGGAGAGTGTATCTGTAATCACTCAGGATATTTATTCCCATGTTTTTAGCCCATTTTATGATTTGGAAAACCGTCTACTTTTGCCCTTTGATCATTTTTATAAAACAAAATTGGATTAGTTTTAAACACATGTATTCATTTAAAAATTTTTTTCTTATAGATTTAAATTATTTTGTGTTTAGTTTTACCCAGCCCTTATTTTTCCCTGGTAGATACTAACAGTGTTTGTCAATAATAATACAATGGAGCTTATATATATCAACTATGTTTTTTTACATTCTATTTTTATTCCTGAAGACATTAAAGAGTAAGGTACATATGCTATCAAAAGTGTTTTCTAATTTTTTAGAAAAAGTATTATGGGCCTTCCCAATTAATTCCTAGCTAATTACAGAAGATTGGAAAGGATTCCTAGTGGAATTTGGACTATGATAAATGCTTTTCCAAAACACAAGATCACATCATATGCTAATGATGAAGAGAAAAGCAGGTGATCCAAGCTCATAACAATAACGGACTGTGTTAGAAGGGGAGATGAGTCTGTGAGATGCCAATGCCCATAAGGTAGTTCATTTCTAATTTGCAAGGTATTTTAGAAAGCCAGGTCAGTGTTAAATCTGCTTTTATGCTTAATTAGTCTCTTTGGCAAACCTGCCCTAAATAATTAAACTGTTCTTTTAAATTTTAAGCCTTTTTTGGTTTCTAACCTGAGCACTGTAATTTCTAATTCAATATATCACCTCAATAAAACAATTTCACAATTTATATCTAGTTATCTATATTAATTGATGCAAAAACACCTTGAAAATACTAACAATTTATTAATTCCATAGTTAAATATTCAGTCTCTACTTTAGGCCTAACATTGTGCTAGATGTGCCAAAATATGAGTAAGACACAGAACCTGACCTTGAGCAGGTGCTAGTCTAGTGGAGTCTGCCTAGGAAAGCTTCCACAGCAGCAGAGGCCAATGAAGCATGTACAATAGAGGGAATTTAGACCCTAGAGGAAGGGAGAAGACAGAGCTTCCTAAAGAAATAACAATTGTGGTGGATTTTAAAGGAAGATTAGAAGTTAAATCAAGAAAGAATTGTATTGATTTGGAGGTAACAGCATCATAAAGTCTAAAGAAAGAGAGTTCAGAGAATATAAGTAATTTTTTTCTGGCTGAGGATACATAGGAAAGAACAATGAGAGACGGGATGGGGAGAGGTAGAGACAGGCTAATCCCTCAAGTGTCTTCTTTGTCAGTATGAGTTGTTTAGATTTTGTCATGAGGACATTAGGAAGCCATTAACTGATTCTAAATAAAAGATGGTAAGATGGCCTCTAAGAATTGGACGCATTGTTAGCTCATATGCTGAAACTGATGAACACTACAGAAAAAAAGAAGAATTAAAAACAAGGAGAAAAACAATCACAAAGTACATTGTAATTAGCCTGAGATATTCTGTTTATTATGCTAACTGTGGGGCTGGATTTAGCTCAGTTGGTAGAGGGCCGCTCTGCAGTCTCTGAGGTCCCGAGTTTGATTCCCAGCACCACAAAAATGGGAGAAGGACACCACAATCCACTCCCGAGGCAACCCGGAAACAATCAGCCACTGAAAATCCTATGAGGGCCACTAAGAGTGAGAGAGGACTGGACGGCACCTAACAACAACAACAAGATACTAACTGTAGCTCTTATTTATTTGGTGCTGTATATTATTGCTTTCTAGTGTTTATGGGAGGTCAACAGTGGGTGGTGAGAAAAATATTAAATGGAAAATTCCAGTAATAAACAAACCATAAGGTTTAAATTGTGCACTGTTTTGAGAAGTATGTTGAAATGTCAAACCATCCTTCTTTGTCCCACGCAGAATGTGAATCATCCCTCTTTCCAGCCTATGCTTGCCATATATCAGGGATGTCCAACATTTTGGCTTCCCTGGGCCACATGGAGTAAAGAATAATTGTCTAGAGTAGCACATAGGTTATGTAATATAGTTAGTTCATATATATATATATATAACAAGGGAAGGTCATGAAGAAAATAAAGGCTAAAACACATATGATGTTAATAGATTTGGGGGGTACTGCAGTACTAGATGTCCTGAGCCACATATGGCCCATAGGCCACAGGCTAGGCATGCCTATCTTATATGATACCTATTCCTTAATCACCTGCAGCTGTAGCCCTGTGGCATTTGATCCCGTCAGATCTCGGAAGCTAAGCAGGGTCAGGCCTGGTTAGTACCTGGATGGGAGACCACTTGGGAACACCAGAAGCTGTAGGCTTGGGAGAAGGACCTCACAACCCCCTCCCAAAAATCAATCTGCCATTGAAAACACTATGAACAGCAGAGAAGCACTGACAATAGTGTTTCCCTTGTTGTAGAGAGTGTGGCTATGAGTTGGATACCGACTCGATGGCACCTAACAACAACAACAATTCCTTAATCACTTAATAGCAATGTTGGTTATCAGAAGATAACTGAGGTTGAGGTGCAGTCTGCCTTAGAGCTGTATAGATTTAGTTTCAAGTTCATAAGATATAGATTGAGGAATTACTACTTTGATAACATTACCTTTGTAAAAAATAATGGATGTTTTTCTTGATAACATCTACTTGAAAAAGATTAACAAAAATTGTACAATTTTAAATTTAGATATGACGAAACAATTCAAGTGAAAAAGACCTTAGAGAAGTTGTTTAAAAATGAACCAATACAAAACAATGATAATATGTGTTAAAAATATGATAGGCTTAGGCTTACCTGTGAATGAAGTCTGGTGTCTAAATAAATTTTTCTGTCAAGTAGTTGTTCATCTAAAACACAGAAAACAAGAAACTATTTGAGTGTTTTCTTAATTCTCTTAAGACAATAGATGCAGAAGATTGAAATTAATTCACTGCTGCATTAAGGCATTACGACATATTCTTTTGTGTGAATATTTTTGAGAAAGGCTGGTGTATAGATTAGGGCCACATCTGGTCTGCAGTTTGTTTTTGTAAATAAAGTTCTATTGGTGCACAGCTTTGCCCATTTACTTACTATCTAGGTTGCTTTTGTAATGCAACAGCAAAGTTGAATGGTAGGAAAGAATCTATATAGCCGTAAAAGCCTACATTAAGCCCGGTAACAACAGTTGCCAAATAATGGTTTGGATCAATAAGGATATTTCTTCTGTATGCCATTCTGTTAATATGGTACCTAAAACTAATATATGTGACTGATATACTTTTTTATTTTTGTACTATGGAGTTGAACCCAAACCCTTGCACATGCTAGGCAAGTGTTCTTACACTGAGCGCACCTCAGCCACTTATTTTTTTATTTTGAGACAGGGTCTTGCTAAGTTGTGCAGTATATGTCTGACCTCAAACTCATGATCTTCCTGTCTCAGCCTCCCAAGTCACTGGGATTTTAGATGTATGCAACAGTGCCCAGCTATATATGTCTAATTCATTTATCAGACATTAGTCATATCATTAGTATGCACTAAAGTTTGTATTTAGTTTGGGGTAAAAAAAGCATAAACTATAGCCCAAAAGCTTAATGAAGCTATATTCTAAAGGGGAACCTATAATAAAAATATGCAATTCTATGTGACAATATTAAGTTAGAGTGATATGCAAAGTGCTGTGTAAGCATAAGTTAATTCTGTTTATGGTGAATTGGAGAAATTTCAATGGAGAGTAGGCATTTGACTTGGGTATATGGAAAAACTTGGAAAATTTTCAGTCAGACAAGAAAGAAAAAAAAGTTTTCTAAAAGCAGGGTGTGTGTAAGCAAACAATAAGTTATGATACTATAATAATAGTTATAATAGACTGTTGACAAGTGAGTACAAAGAATGCTTTGCAACCCCAGTGCAATAATCTGGTGACCTCTGGCTTCCTCAGACTTACTCCTTCCCCCAGCATGGCAACATTTTTATGAAACCAGCAGCTGCTGAAGGATTTATTGACATTCCACCCTTACTTTAAGCAGGGATCTGAGAGCATCAGGACAGCCCTGTCCTGGACTCTATCCTTTAGTAAACCTTGGTCTGGATCTCTTTTGATCTCAACTCTCCCCATCAGAACAGATGTTCCTGAGACCATAAAGATATATCCAATTAGACATTTACACCATCTCTTTGTACCAGGAACCTGGAAAATCTCAGAGTCAATGGTCTGAGCCTGCTTCCAAGGTCTGAATTGGCCTCCTCTTTTTCTTCAGACCGGAGCTCTGACATGTGCATCTTTATAATTATAAAGCTGATAGAAGGCTGTGTGGAGTGCAGGAGTTTGTAAGCATGGGGCAGGATGTGCACAATGTATCTGAGGCCCCTTGCTGTGTGGAACAAAGTTGATTGTGGTGGGAAAAAGAGAGCATTGAACTTTCATTTGTTCTCTTATTGTATGCCTTGCCAAATGCTATGGGGAAAGCCTGCAGCCAAATGACAGAAAATAAGACAGCACTGTACAGCTGGGTGTAGATCAGACTCAGCTGCATAGGGAATAAAAACTCAGTACAGACACCGACTCCAAATCATTGTGGAAAAGCACTGTGCTGAAAGAAACAATACCAGATCCTAACTTTTGCCAAAACTTTCTATCTCTTCATAAAGATGAAGCAAAACACTTACTCTACTGTGAAATACATTCGGGTACACTCCTTTGGAGCATTCTTTTGAGTAGTTTGACTCTTTTCTTCCCTTTTATTCTATAGTCCCACAGACCTTGGAGCTTCAAGAATTTATGAGGAAGAAGATTTTGCATTGATGAGATTTTTCACTACTCTCAAAACATCTAATTTATTTATGATTAGTTTATAATTATTTCTTATGAACTGCCTATAAAAGTATCATATATCAAATAATAACCTCCCTCCAAGCTACCACTGCATAACTTTAATCATCTCACTTTAAATGTATTTTGTTCAAATTGTTTGCTTTCTTTCACATAAGACTCATCAACCTAAAAGATTTTTTAAATAAGTTTGGGGACCAGACATTACTTAGTAGTCTGCCCCATATTTTTATACATTATAAATTCTACATAAAATAGCTTTTACTTATTTATGCATAGGCATTTTCATGACTATTTAGGCTTCTAGGTCAATTTTAAAAATGTAAGCTTTACAAGTAAGGAAAAATCAGCAATTTACTCAATTTATTAAGGACCTAGGAAAAATTAAATTCTGTACAAGACTATAAATTTCAATTCATATTTTAGTAGTAAGGTTATAAAAAATCATATAAATGCCAAAAAATGTTTCCATCTTTTTTACTTTTTAACTTTTTTACCTTTGTGTGTGTGTGTGTGTGTGTGTGTGTGTGCGTGTGTGTGCGTGTGTGTGTGTGTGTGCGTGTGTGTGTGCGCGTGGTATTGAGGAATTGAACCCAGGGCCTTTCACATACTTTGCAAGTGCTCTGGAGCTCTACTGAGCCCCAGCCCTAGTTCCTGTTTTATTTTTTATTCTGAGACAGGGTCTCGCTCAGCACACTGTCTCTGGCCTTGAACCTGCTGTCCTCCTGCCTCCGCCTCCAGTTGCTGGGATTACAGACATGTACCACCATGCCTGGCTTGTTTTATTTCTTCATTTAGTAAAACATTCTTATTAACAAAACAACAAAAGAGAGCTAGAGATACAGCTCAGGGGTAGAGGTGGTAGCGTACTTGCCTACCATGCATGAGGCCCTGGGTTTGATCCCAAGCACCATGGATTTGGGGGAAGAGTATCCAGTCCTATATATCTAATATCTAGACTGGGACAGCTGGACAATGGAGAGTTTGACCAGAGTCAGATTGTTGAAAGCTCTGTGTGCCACATTCAACCACTTGGTCACTTTCAGGCTGACGATGGGAATTAGTCTGACAATTTTTTTTTTTCAGTTTAATGAGCGGTTCTGGGTTCAGGGATATTTCCTGGAACTATGAAGCACCACACTGCATAGGGAATAAAAACTCAGTAAATATGCCAACTAAAGACCATTGTGGAACAGCACTTGGCTGTAAGAAACAACACCAGAGCCTTGCTTCCACAGAGAGGGACCAGTGGAGCAGTATGAGTTGTGTTAGGTTATAGATGGCTGCCCATTCTTAATAGATATCACTTAGATAACAAATGAAAAGTAAATTTATATTACCTCCTTGATTTCACATTCTCTAGGAGTGAGATTAAAAGAAAATATATGATCAATAGTGTTTTATTGGGATGAATATAGTAGTGATGTATATTAATATTTGATTAACATCTTCTGCTTTTCTGATTAACATTTTTCTCAACTAAAGTATGTTTTTAGGTGCCATCAAGTCGTGTCCGACTCATAGTGACCCTCATAGGGTTCTCAATAGCTTATTATTGGGGATTGCCTCGGGAGTGGATTGCCACATGCTTCTCCCACTTTTGTGGTGCCAAGAATCGAACTCGGGACCTCAGAGACTGCAGCGCAGCATTCTACCAACTGAGCTAAATCCCAGCCCCCAACTAAAGTATAAATTCCATATATTTATTTCCCTAGTATGGTTCCTAGTATATAGTGAGTACTTGATATAATTTAGAATGGTTGAATTAATGAAACTATGAGGCAGGAAGGCCTATATGCAGTTCTCTCTCACTACATGTTTCTCAGAAAATTAGTGTCACATTAAATAACTTGGTGAAACTTGTTATAAAAGAAGATTATGGGGATTACCAAGACCAAATAAATCACAGTGTCTTTGGAAATGGGAGAAGTCTGGATATCAAACACTGTTGTTTTACACAAATGTTTTCTTAATTAAACTATTACCAATTATTATTTGACCTAATTTTAAAGAACAGGCTTACTCTCTCACTCTGAAATACCAATTAGCAGTTCCATATCATTTCAAGTAAGCAGCAACTGCTGGTAAACTTTCTTACAGAATAATTGTGGGGCAATTAAATACAGTCATTAACTTGGTTCTCTCAGAGTTGACATTAATATTATCAGTGGAGGGATGCATGTGATGGTAGTAGTGTGATCCCATAATAAGAAAAAAGTCATCTATTTTCTTAAAATTATAAATCAGGTCAGATCATGGTTTCCATGAAGATATGCCATTGCATTGGGAGACTTGGAAGTTCTCCAAGAAAGCATATCCCTTTTCTGAGAGAACATGATCTTTATTATGTGACTGTCTCTCAGTTCCAGGGTTTAGAAACTTTCCTCTTCAAAGCCACATTAGTGTATAAAGCTGTATGCATCCTTGGCTTTCAGTTTCTTGTTCTTTGATCTGCCTTACCAGCAAACTGACAATAGCAGCATTAGAAATGCTATATATACCCATGAGCCAACCTTCACTTCGGAAAGAAAACTGCCTTTAGCATATTGTTTTAAAATTTTCATTTTAAAATAAAAATATGAGTGATAAATTTCTTTAAAAATGTAGTAAATATGACCATATAATATTAGCACTTATAAACTGAGTCACATTATTTAGTAACAACAAGGCATACCTCAAATATGAACAAAAGTCAATAATGGCATACCTGTTCATTTCTTTATTTAACCATTGGATAAATATATTTTGAGAACTTACTAGATGCCAGGTACTTTTTAGGCCTTACTACAACAATGTTTGGGCTGGGATTTAGCTCAGTGGGTAGAGCGCTGCGCTGCAGTCTCTGAGGCCCCGAGTTCAATTCCCAGCACCGCAAAAATGGGAGAAGGGCCTGGCAATCCACTCCCAAAGCAATCCCAAAGCACTCAGCCATTGAAAACCCTGAGGGTCGCTATGAGTTGGATACCGACTCAACGGCACACAACAACAACAACAACAACAATGTTCAAAATAGGCGATAATGTATCATGATAAAAGGGAAATAAAAATGGTTCAGCAAATATCTTTTCTAGGTGATTTACACTCTCGTGTTGCCCTTACAATCCTCTAAAGTAGGCTTTCCTCAGTTGACACAGAAGAGAGCTTACATTCAGGGACATTAACTATCTTATCTAGATCCCATAACTACCAAAAGGAAGGATTGGGCTTGGAATATGACCATACGTAACCAAAAAAGGGGAAAGAAAATGCAGATTCCTTCTGTGCCCAAAAAGAAGAGAGACCGGGAATATTTGTGAGTAGCACCAAAGACATTAGATGGCTCCTTGCTTCAAAGGACCCATCAGAGTTGGTGTGGCTAAAGTAGTGTAGGAGGGTCATGTCCTTCAGTTTAAGGGCTCCTGGAAAGCATTGTACATAGCAATGCAGAGTGAAAGAAGAGTGGTGTTCTAAAGATATTATCAAATAGGCACTTAAGCATAAGGAATCACCTGGGACCAAGACCCAGAATCTCACACGAAATAAAAGAAAGAAAACCTAGAAGGTACTTGTCTGCCTGTGTATTTAGTGGAGTTATCTTGTCAGCTGGGGTTCTCATTTTTGATAGTAAGGCTTCTACTCTTGTGCACGAGAGAACTTGTTCATAAATTCAGGTTCTTTGCAGACAAATAATATTATTTAATAGCACAGAAATAATAATTATAATTATATCAGGGTAGATATTAGAATATCTACACTTCAGGGGAATGGGAAAGGGATCCAGATTGGTTTGGTGATTTCAGGGAGGTGGTGTTGTTAGGTGTCTTTGCATCAGTGTCCAACTCATAGCAACCCTACTTGCAATAGATGAAACATATTGTTATGCTTCTCTGCTATTCATGGGGTTTTCAATGGTTGATTTCAAGGAGGTAGTTGCCTTTTAACTACAGACCCAAGGAATGTGCATGTGATTTATACCTCCAAGTGAGGGAGAAAGAAAAGTGCTATGATATTTGGTCTTTACTCCTTACTAACTGGTTGGTACTGAAGAATTTTTTAATCATACCAAATTTCCTTCTCTCCATTTGTCAAATAGAGGAAATGGTACTTTCACTTCAGAGGCTTTGCAAATTTAAAAATGGGATTTGATAGAAAACGATTCTACGAGTCTATTATAAGTAGTAACTCCTATCCCCTTCTCTTTTCCCTGTTCCTCAAAAACATAATTATTATTAGCTGAATTTCTCCCTCCAAGTAAAGAGTTAATTAAAGAATGCGAATTTTTCTATGGCACTGCTTTTGACTACTACTTTGCTGTGAAGTAATAATTTAAAAGAAAAAGAGAGAAAGAAAGTTGAGAGCCATTTTCTGAGATTATCAGCAATTTTCTTAGCTGGAACAAAAGGAAAAAAAGACAGTGGGGGATTCCCTGTAGGTTTTATAGTATTTGATAATAGAAGGTGGAGAGCAAGTATGGAATAGTATACCCTTCAAAGAAGCATTACAGGAGCAGGGGGAAGAAGCAGGACGTATGTACTGGCAGAGGATGCACCATGAATTAACTGCAGGGGTGGCAGAGCCTACAAAGATTAATATGTCAGAAGTACTGACTTTTTTGCAGCCCCCTACCTGCATGTTTATAGTAATGGCTTCCAGCCAGCAGGCTAAAAGTGCCAACAGAGATAGAATATCATGACAAAATTGGCTTTCTGCCATTGTTTGATGCACAGTGCATTTCTTTACCTCACTGTCCCCAAAGGAAACATACATTTAAAGTCCCTATAAATGTATTTCCTAAGAGAGAATAAAAAGGGAATATCATCTCTGTGGTATTCTTCCAAAAAGTTTATAATGTCAGTGTAATTATGAGAAAAGTATCAGAAACAACCAAATTGAGAAATTTTCTGTAAAATATGTGACCAGTTTTATTCAAATATGTCAAAATCATGAAAGACAAGGAAACAGAAAGTTTCTCAGATTACAGTACATTAAGATGAAGAAATTAATATGGTATCTTCAATTATATTCTGGAATAGAATAAAAATATAGAGGAAAGACTTGAGAAATTTGAAGATAATCTGTACCTTAGTTAATAATTACTTGTCAATATTACTTTTTTCATATATGTATGATTGTGGAAGATATTAACAGCATGTGGAGCTAGGTGGAGAGCATAAAACCTCTCTGTAGTATCTTTGCAACTCTTCTATAAATTTAAAATCTATACTTAAAGAGAAAATTTCTATGATAATACTATAGCTTGGTGTCTTGGGTTATGTCACCTATGTGATGTGTGAGACAGCAAGATATTTTGTTGTTGTTGATAATTGCTACTTCATTTCAACAGTTGGGATATTGATCTCTTTTCTTTATCTGTATCTTTTTCAACCCAATTTAAGACTCTGAGAAAGAAAAAGATATGGAAAGGAAAATTAGCACTGCCCATGGAAAGTGAAGAAAAGTCTTTAGAGCGAGAACATTAGGTGGATTTCTGAGCATCATGAGAGACTTTACTTATCAATTGTGGGAACTTATTGAGATGCAAGACCAACATAAAATATGAAAAGGGACCCCTTTTATAGCCCATCTCTTATGTTTCTTGTGATCTCTATATCAAGAGCATTCAAGACAACCTGTGCCCTAATTAGAGAAAATTAATACAAAGAAAATTAATTTATAAATAATCTGGGAAAGAAAAGAAAGTCACTAGTGTCATTTTGGAATTTAAAAGCATCTTATTTTTAAATCCTTCATTTTCAATATTGTTGAGGCAAAAATGATCGTGAAATGACCTGAAAATGAGATTTCAGTACAATTGCTTCTGTTCTGATTTTATTTTATCACAAACAACAATCTGTAAAGGGATTATTTCTGTAGTCACAAATGTCATTGGTGAATGAAGCATTTGGTAGTCTCTAGTGAAGTGGAACTGCTGCCAAATAGCTAGTATGCATGAGGAACTAAGCATGGGTTAGGACATACACTCTGACCTTTATGATTTGTGAATTTTGTTATAAAAAATTTATTATTGATAGGTGACTTCATAAAAAATCCTATAATCTACTTCTATAGGCAGATAGTGCTTCAGTAGGGATCAAATCATTCTTAAAGTTTATCAGATCTGCTTCATTTGCTCTGGGATATGTTATAATCAAGAATAGCAAGCTGTGTTATAAGCATAAGATATCCAACTGCTCAGGTTGATTTTTATGACTCAATGCTTCCTCCCTTTCTATTGTTATGTCAT
This sequence comes from Pedetes capensis, assembly GCA_007922755.1. Taxonomy (NCBI): domain Eukaryota; kingdom Metazoa; phylum Chordata; class Mammalia; order Rodentia; family Pedetidae; genus Pedetes; species Pedetes capensis. The sequence goes on from VMDO01004908.1 coordinate 69,740, forward strand.
CCTCTGGTTACTCATATAATGTGGAATCATCAGTTTCCCATTTTATACAATTAGTCAGCAGAGTCTTTCTGTTTTATTCCTGCATGTTGGATTATCCTGTTCTGTCCTAGAGGTGTAGAAGTGAAAAACACTCTGAGCATGTGCAAGCATTAAAGCCGATCAAGTGTAAAGTGTCTTTATTTTTATCATTTCCTTATATCCACCAAGGTTCATGATAAGTTTATCATATTTGCTTTATCAATTTCTTTTTTGACACATTTTACAAAACATTGGAAAATAACCTTCAGATAACATTGATGTATCACCTCTAAAACTTTAGGTTGTCACTTGTGAAAATGAGTATTTTCTCCAGTAATAATTATAATCATTATTGCACCCCAGATAGTCCATATACAATTTCTTGATTTCTCTCCCAAAGTCTTCCTAGTATTTATAGTTTTTTAAAAACCCATCTGATAAGTGAATCAAGGAACACCATTGCATGTAGAAAATATAAAATTCTATGAACTCCATTTCTTAAAATTGATGACTTTTGAAGAATCAAGCTGATTCTCCTTTGTCATCTCCCATTTTAAAATGGCCATAGTCTTCTTGATCTGCCTTTGAAATCTTCTTTTTAGATCGTTAACTTCATTATGTGTTCCTCCACTCGTCTGTCAGTTTGCCGCACTGTGGGGGCTTGTGTGTTGCTATGAGGCTGAAAGCTATGCCACTGCTATCTCAGATACCAGCAGGGTCACCCATGGTGGACAGGTTTCAGCTGAACTTCCAGACTAAGACAAACTAGGGAGTAGGCACTGGCAAACTGCTCCTGAAACAACTAGCCATTGAAAACCTATGGATGGATAGCAAAGAAACACTGTCAGATATAGTGCCAGAAAATGAGCCCCCAGGTTGGAAGGCACTCAAAAGACTATTGGGGAAGAGTTGCCTCCACAAAATAGAGTCTTCCTTGATGATGGAAATGGAGTAAAGCCTCAGGGACCTCCATCTGCTGATGTGGTACGACTCAAAATGAAGAGAAACAACTATAAACATCCATTAATAATTAGAACTTGGAATGTACATAATATGAATCTAGGAAAATTAGAAACCATTAAAAGACAAATGGAATGCATAAACATTGATATCCTAGGCATCAGTGAGCTAAAATGGATCTGCATGGCCCACTTTGAGTCAGATAATCATATGGTCTAATATGCTGGGAATGACAAACTAAAGAGAAATGGGGTTGCATTCATCATCAAAAAAGACATCTCAAGATCTGTCCTGAAACACAATGTTGTCAGTGATGGAATAACACCCATACATCTACAAGGAAGGCCAGTTAATATGACTATTATTCAAATTTATGTACCTACCACTAAGGCCACAAAAAAAAGGGGAAGATTTCTACCAGCTTCTGCAATCTGAAATAGATCAAACGTGCAATCAAGACATACTGATAATCACTGGTGACTGGAAGGCAAAGGTTGGAAACAAAGAAGAAAGCTCAGTAGTTGGAAAATATGGTGTTGGTGACAGAAACGAAGCTGGAGATCGCATGATAGAATTTTGTCAGACCAATGACCTTTTCATTGCAAATACATTTTTTCAACAGCATAAACAGTGATTATGCACATGGACATCACCAGATGGAACATACAGGAATCAAATTAACTATATATGTGGAAAGAGATGATGGAAAACCTCTTCATTAAATGTCAAAACAAGACCAGGTGCTGATTGTGGATCAGACCATCAACTTCTCATATGGCAGTTCAGACTGAAGCTGAAGAAAATTACAAGAAGTTTTTGAGTGCCAAGGTATGACCTTGAGCATATCCCACCTGAATTCAGAGACCACCTCAAGAATAGGTTTAACGCATTAGATACAAGTGATAGGAGACCAGAAGAGTTGTGTCAAGACATAAAAGATATCATTCAAGAAGAAAGCAAAAGGTTACTTAAAAAATAAGAAAAAAAAAGACCAAATTACATGTCAAAAGAGATGCTGGACCTCACCCTTGAATGTAGAGCAGCTAAAGTAAAAGGAAGATATAATGAAGTTAAGGATCTAAACAGAAGATTTCAAAAGGCAGCTCAAAAAGACAAAAACAAATATTATAATAACATGGGCAAAGAGCTGGAGGCAGAAAACCAAAAGGGAAGAACACACTCTGTGTTTCTCAAGCTTAGAGAAGTGAAGAAAAAAATTCAAGCCTCAAGTGGCAATAGTGAAAGATTCTACAGGGAAAATATTAAATGATGCAGGAAACATCCAAAGAAGATGGAAGGAATACACAGAGCCATTATATAAAAAAGAATTGGTAGATGACCAACCATTTCAAGAGGTTGCATATGAAGAGGAACCAATGCTATTGAAGGACAAAGTGGAAGCTACCTTGAAAGAAATGGGAAAACACAAGGTTCCAGGAATTGATGGGATACCAATAGAGATGTTTCAACAAACAGATGCAGCACTGGAGGTGTTAACATGTTTATGCCAACAGATTTGGAAAACTGCTACTTGGCCAACTGACTGGAAGAAATCCATATTGTGCCTATTCCCAAAAAAGGGGATCCAACTGAATGTGGAAACTATCAAACAATATCATTAATATCACACACAAGCAAAATTTTACTAAAGATCATTTAGAAGTGACTGCAGTAGTATGTAGCCAGGAAATTACCAGAAAATCAAACAGGATTCAGAAGAGGGTGGGGAACCAGGGACATCATTGCTGATGTCAGGTCGATATTAGCTGAAAGCAGAGAATATCAGAAAGTTGTCTATCTATGTTTTATTGACTATGCAAATGTATTTTACTGTGTGGGTCATAACAAATTATGGATAACATTTCAGAAAGTGGGACTACCAGACCACCTAATTATGCTCATGAGGAATCTGTATGTAAACCAGGAGGCAGTTGTTCGAATAGAGCAAGGAAACACTGCCTGGCTTAAAGTTGAGAAAGGTGTGCTTCAGGACTGTATACTTTCACCCTATCTCTTCAGTTTATACGCTGAGCAAATAATCCGAGAAGCTGGACTTTATGAGGAAGAATGCGGCATCAGGATTGGGGGAAGACTCATTAACAACCTGCATTATGCAGATGACACAACTCTGCTTGCTGAAAGTGAAGAGGATTGAAAACATGTACTGATGAAGATCAAAGATCATAGCCTTCAATATGGGTTGCGACTAAACATCAACAACAACAAAAAATCCTTACAAATGAGTCAGCATGCAACTTCACAATAAATTGAGAAAAGATTGAGGTTATCCAAGATTTTGCTTTGCTTGGCTCTATAATAAACATCTGCGAAAGCAGCAGTCAAGAAATGAAAAGACGCATTGCTCTAGGAAAAGCTGTGGCAAAAGATCTCTTTAGGGTATTGAAAAGTAAAGATGTCACATTGAAGACAAAGGTGCGTCTGACTCATGCCATGGTATTTTCAGTCGCATCATATGGTTGTGAAAGCTGGACATTGAACAAGGGAGACAGGAAAAGAATTGATGCTTTTGAATTATGGTGCTGGAGTCATCTATTGAATATACCATGGACTGCCAAAAGAACCAATAGATATGTCCTAGAAGAAGTGCAACCAGAGTGCTCCTTGGAAGCAAGAATGGCCAGACTCCGTCTTACATATTTCAGGCATGTAGTCAGAAGACATCAATCCCTAGAGAAAGACATCATGTTTGTGAGAGTGGCAGGTCAACACAAAAGAGGAAAACCCTCCACCACATGGATTGACACAGTGTCTGCAACAATGGGCTTGAACATAAATAAAATCGTGTGCCTGGCACAGAATCGGGAAGTGTTTCCATCTGCTGTACATAGGGTTGCTATGAGTCGGACTCGACTAGAGGGCACCTAACAACAACAACAACATAGATGGACTGGAACTGTAGTACTTGCCTGTAGTCCCAGTGACTTGGAGGCTTAAGGGAGGAAGATTGTGAATTGGAGGCCAGAGGCAGTCTGTGAGATTAGCAAGACTCTGTCTCAAATGAAAAATTTAAAAAAGGGCTCAGAGTGTGGGTCAGTGGCAGAGCAGTTGCCTAGCATGCACTATGTTCTCGGTTCAATCTACCAGTACAAAGAAAAAAACAACATAGATAGATAGAAAGGTAGATAGATAAAGACAGAGAGAAATAGAGAGAGAGAAAGAAAAGGATAAAGACAGGAAAGAAGGAAAAAAGGAAAGAAGAAAGGAAGAGGAAGGAAGGAAGAAAAAGAGAAGAAGAAAGGTATAGATAACATGCTTTACTTTCATCCATCCCAAATTCTTCTATGGTACATTGCACTGTTATGAAAAAGGTTTCTCATAAAAATTAGACAAATTATACTATTATCATCTGTGAAGTATTCTTTAATCATGTGTCAATATTTCTATTCATCTTTTTCATTATACTATACATTGCAAATAAAATGCACTTGCTATATTTCATAATTGAGGGCTGGGATTTAGCTCAGTTGGTAGAGCGCTGCGCTGCAGTCTCTGAGGTCCCGAGTTCAATTCCCAGCACCACAAAAATGGGAGAAGGAACTGGCAATGCACTCCCAAGGCAATCCCGAAATAGTCAGCTATTGAACCCTATGAGGTTTGCTATGAGTTGAATACCGACTCGACGGCACCTAACAAAAACAAACAAAAACATATATATATATATATTTTCTATTTAGTCTCTCAGTTTATCACATCAAAAACTGAATTCCTTCTCTGCCCACTGCTCCAAATCTATTCCCATTATTTTCCCAATGTCTAGTCAGTTCTTCAGGTTGCTTAAGCCAAAACCCTCTGTGTTATTTGCTGTCATCTTTCACTCCTTTTTTCTTATCTTTCACATATAGTTCACACTATCCTGTTTACTTTACCTTCAAACTATGTTCATACTATACAACAGTGATTCCCATAGCTAATACTGTTACCACACCCCAGATTCTTGTAATATTGCTCTCTTTGGTCTTCTGATTAACTCTTTTGCCTCACTTTAGTCTGTCTCTGAAACAGCAGCCAAAATGATTAGATTAACACAGAAATTAGATCACGTCACTTTCCTGCTTAAAGTCTTCTAATTGAGCACCTATAATCCTGGGGTCTCTTGGAGGAAAAGGCAGGAGGATTGTGAATTCAAGGCCAGAGGCAGACTGTATAGTGTAGTGAAATCTGGACTCAGAGTAAAAAATTATAAAATAGAGGCTGGGTTGCAGCTCAGTGACAGAGCACTTGCAAAAGTACGTGGTGCAAGCCCCTAGGTTCAACCCCCAACATACCAGAACAAAACAAAACAAACAAAAAACTTGATTCCTAAAAGACAAATCCTCAAAATAACCTAGAGAGTCTTGCACATTCAAATCTCAAGCTGATCTCCTTCTCTTTACAACTCACTCTCTATACTCTGATCTTTGCACTTGCCATTCCCTCACATTTGAATCACATTTGAAACACTCCACTCCACCTCTTAGGTATCCAAGTCTTACTCCATCACTCCATCAGGCTTTTGCTCAAATGCTACACTCCTCTCAAGTGCTTTCTGACCTTCCTATCCAAACTGAAGCTCTGTCCTTCTCTGTTTTGTTTTACTCTATGGCCCCACCTCAACATACTCTATATTTGCCTAGTATCTTTAATTTCTTTCTCTCCTTCCCCCACTACCATCCTTTAAGGATGAAAGCTCCCTGAGGGCAGAGATTATTTTTATTTATTTGGACTAAATATAGTCTGTTACTGTATTCTAACTGTAACCTAATTTTAATTACTTCCCTAAAGGCCCCACCTTCAAATCCCTTCAAATCAGGGGTTAGAGTTTCAACCCATCATTTCTAGAGGGATGTGCTCAATCCATAGCAATAATTAAAGACTTTTCATTTAGTCTTTTAGGTTTGGATATTGTATCAAATGTTCGGTGATTTATTTTGGTAGAGGAATGAAGAAATAAAGGAGGCTTTGAAAAGAATTGTATCTTAGTTATAAAATGAATTAAATATAAGAAATGGTGAAGGTAGGGAACTCAGATTAGGAATTATTTCAATAAAGTGAGGATGAAGGAAAAGAAGTAATACTGAATTCAGAGAAAATATCAGAAGATAATTTTCCTAAAGTATGAGAGTCTGTAGAGAGACAGTCACTTGTATGAAGAGTAAAAAAGGAATCTCTCTCAAAAGATGACATTGAAGACAGGAGCTCATTCCAGCTAGGAGGAAAACATTGCAAAGTCCTCCTGGAGAGGGTGTGGTGTCATAAAGGGACAGGAGAAAGAAGCATCATATTCAAGTGGGAAATGATCAGAGAGGAGGCCAGGAATAAAGTTGGTGGCCTTGAAGGAATGAAATCTGATAATGCATTAAATTTAACTAATTAGAGAGTAATTTCCTTCAATTAAAATATGGTGTTTGTTGTTAGGTGCCGTGGAGTCCTGTCCAACTCATAGCGACCCAGATAGGGTTTTCAATGGCAGATTGTTTTCGGATTGCCTTGGGGGTGGGTTGCCATGTCCTTCTCCCAATTAAAATATATTCAGCAATTAAACTTCAAAGTTGACATAACTGAGAATGCTAAGCAAGAGGAAAATCTATGGGACATGTACTATATAAGCAAATACCTAACTGGCATAAACAGTGGTATAAAATGAGAATGAAATAGAGAACATCTAACAAGACCTAAGGGAAAATATTATGTTAATGGTAGAGAAGAATTTGACTGTTTGGAAATCTTAAAAGTCTAGTGAAACTTCTGGTTTTGCTTTTCCTACTGCACAAAGTTACTTAATAGCATTTACTTATATATGATGAATGCCAATCTGACACCCAAAATACCTGTAGTATCTAAATACATGAACTCTAGCAAAACCTCTAATTGCATTGGTTGTCTTACTTTTGCATTTTCTGAAGCATAAGCAACTAGTTTTTTTTTTTTTTAATTCCCTCATGGGCTTGTGATTCATTTCTGTTCTACCACATAGTCATTTAGATCTAGCCACAAAGTTTATAGAGTTCAGAGTTTTAAAATAAACATTTTTCATTTACAATGGCAGTGGTGACTCTCAGGTGTATATTGAAATAATTTGGGTGAGGTCCTCTTTCATATCTTAGCATTGGAGGAAAAATATTTGAAGACCCAAAGGTAGGATCAGCTTAAGGTAATGTATTAGTGTTTTATCACTGTGACAAAATACCTGATATAGTCAGCTTACAGGAAGGGAAGGTTTATTTTGCTCATGGTTTCAGAGGTTCCAGTCCAGGGTGGATTGGTCTCATGGATTTTGCAACCTGGCCAAGGTAATTAGTGGGGACATGTAGCAGAGGAGGATGCTCTCACATCATAGCAACTGGGAAATGAAAGTGACACAAAGGTTTTATGGTCCCAATATCTCCTTCAAGGGCATTTCCTCAGTGACCAAACTTTCTCCCACTAAGCCTTACCTCTTAGAGGTTCCACCACCTCCCAGTAACACCACAGGCTGGGAACATGAAGCCTTGGGGAGATATTCAAGATCCAAACTATAGCAAGTAAACAAAGAATTGTTTTAAAGGCATTATTGAATATGTAGTATATAGGGAGAGATAAATAAAGACAGCAACTAACAACAACAACAACTTATAAAGTGTATCAGGGAGCAAAGCAAAACAAGGACTAAAGGGTAAAAGTAAACCATAAATCATAGCAAAGCAGTTCATAGGAGTTTAACTAAAATATAATAAAATGTCTTTTTAAAAGTAAAAGTATATATTTTCACTAGAAAACATTGGGTTCACATTTATAGAAGTCTCACTTTGGAATGGAAACTTGAGGACAATTTTTTTTTTTCTAAAATGACTTATTAGGCTTGTTTGAAGCATAACTTCAGCTGAATCTTTCTCTCTGGCCTTAAAAATAATTGGAATCACTAGGTAATGAGCATCATTCTTGCCAATCCTTAAATGTCTAGCATAGTGCTGGGCCTATGAGAGTGAGGACTAATTTTTTTAAGTTGCCCATTATATTTATCTTAAGAACTTTTAACTTTTACTCTGGCATTTTAGGCTTTTTATTTGACCTTACATAGGGCAGTAAAATGAAACTCTGAAGTTACTAGAATATTCTGCAGTTATTGCTAAGGAAATGACCTTCACCTAAAAGATACCACATTTTTCAGTGTCTTTTAAAATATGACACCATGAATGAAATAGTAGGGCATTTTTGAAAGTGATTTCTACCCGCAGGGATACTTTGCTTCCACATATGGGCAAGAACTAATTTACTTCTGAATGTTCACCAAACCAAAAAATAAAAAAATAAAGAGAGAGAGAGAGAGAGAGAGAGGCTAGTGGAAGAAGTTATACTATAAAGTGATTTGAAACGATTACATTTGTAATGATATAAGTTCCCAAGAGTACAACAGGAATTTAATTAAATTTAAATGTGTATTTAATAGAATTGAAAAATTAGTCTTCAGAAAGGCAAAAAGAACTTTTTTCAGGAGTTCTTTTCTGTTTTCATTTTAAGATAACTTTCCATATAGATTTTCTTATAATTTTTATAAGTTATATTAAGACATCCTTTACATACCATAAAAACTACTTTTTCTTAAAGTGTACATGTTAGAATTTCTTAGGTTATTCATAGAGTTGTGCAACTTCCATTTCCTAATTTTAGAATATTTTCATCACTCCTTCCCAAAAAACAACCTATATCATTAGCAATTTATTTTTCATTCCCCCAACTCCAGGCCCTGGAAATAATGATCTTAATTTCTTTGCTTATTTTATTGTTGTTGTTATTGTTGTTTTTAGGTGCCATTGAGTTGGGTCTGGCCCATAGGGAACCTCTTAGGGTTTGCAATGGCTCATTGTTTCAGGACTGCTACATCCTTCTCTGATTTTTTCAGTTCTGGAGATCAAACTCGGGTTCTCAGAAAGGGCAGAATAACATGCTACCAATTGAGCTAAACCCAAGCCCCTGCTTGTTTTAGACACTTTGTATTATTGGACTCATAAAATCTGTTGTCGTTTGTGACTAGCCTCAACTTAATAGTTTTCCAAGATTCATTCATGTACTAGTACATAACACTACTTTATTTCTTCTTATTACCAAATAATATTCTTTTATATGAATGCACCAATTTTATTTGCTCATCTATTATCAGTAGATGGATATTTGGGTTGTTTCCATTTATTAACTTTTATGAATAATGCTGCTATTACCATTCGTATAGAATGTATTTTTATGCATGTGTTTTCATTTCCATTGATTATATAACTAGAAGAGGAATTACTAAGTTGTATGATTGCTCTATATTTAACATCTTTAGGAAATACCAAACACTTTTCTAAAGTAATAGCATTATTTTGCAATTCTAACAGTAATGATGAATGAAGGTCCTATATAATTTTTTAAAATATGGAGCCAAATTGCAGAAATAATCACTTCTCCTTTTAAAGAATGAATTTAAATTTTTATCATCATATATAACATAATATATCTGAAACATGTCTGTATCCTTCTTAAACTTTAAGTAGAATGTCAAAGCTGGAACTCATTTTATTCATCTTTGTGATCTTTTTGATATATAAGTCACATGCAAAATGTTCAATAATTAAATGGTATGAATCTAGTAAATTTATCATTTAGTAATTACAGTTTTCTAGCTTTTTACATAATCATTATTTGTCTTACTCTGAAGAAACTTTTTCAGGTTTCCAAGTGAAAGCTTTTAAATAATTGAAGGTAGTTCTCATCCTCTCCCAAACTCCCAGTCCTGAGGTCTGTTTTTCTTCTTCAGACCAAACTTCTTAACAGAAAGTACTTTCATGATTGAGACATGATTTTATAGTCTGCTGAATTATTTTATATGCAGTTCATATTTTGTGACATAAACCTAGATTTCTTTTGTTTTTCTTGGCGAATTCATTAATATTTTATGTCACATTTAATCATGTATCTCACCAACTATGCAACTGGAAGAGAAAAAAAATTTTACAGCAATAATTTCCCCAATGGCTTGAATTGTGTTTAATGTTAATTCAATATAGGAATTCAGCAGTTATAAATATTTCATTATGTTCAACTTCTGCATTCACCAATGTGGCAAATATGAAAGTCTAAAAGACTTTCTCACTCATAAAAATTTAGATAAATTCAACACAAATACTTTCAAATGTGTAACATTGTTTTTAACAAATAAAAAAGACCTTAAAAAAGAAAGGCACAGTATGTTCTGAAAGATTTTTGTTGATCTCATAAACTAGGAATTTAGGATTTCATGTTAATAAGATATGTTGGGAACACAGGAGGAAATCTAGGCAGGGAGGAAAGTGGAAATAAAATCAATGCACAAATTTATAAGTACTAATATGCTTCATTTTCTCAGACAGAGCAGACTTGTAGAAATTTAATAGCAAAAATATAGTAGGAAGACCATTGATGTAAGCTTATGCTTACCACAATGCTGCCCTTCAAAAGGGCTGGTGCTCAAATTTTATGAGGTATTTAAACTTAAAGTAGTCCCTGATTCATAGTGCCTACTGGAAGTAAAATATATATTCTTCCTGAACAGAGGGCCTTCAAACTGGACCTTGTGGAACTCTCACTGATGAAAATCCAGTATGAGCTTGCAACCTAATTTTAAATCTCAAGAGCAAAGTTGTCTTGTGCTAGAATCAGAAGGAAAAATAAATGGCAAGTTATATTCTCAAGGTTGTTAAACACTAAAATTACAATACACATTATATAAAATAAGTTTAAAATGATTACATAATAACAGTTTAAAAGGAATGAAACAGATATCCACTATTTTAAAACCCATTCCTCAGTGTATTTATCAGAAACAAGATTTTAGCTCTGTTTATCCTTAAATAAAATGTTTACTAATTTTCATCAAACTCAGATTCCCTAACGTGAGCAACATAACATTGTTCCTATTTGGCAACTGCCATCTTTAGGGCATGCCTTGTGAGAGTAGCTGATAATATAATAGGCAAGAAAGTCTTAGCTCTGGCCCTCACAGAGTTTACCATTAGATGCAGAGACTATTTTATTTCAATAGAATTAACGCTTCTTGTCTTCTATTTAGTGAGATCTGGAAATTGACTATTCAAGATTGTTAACAACAATCAAAAGAAAAGGGCAATAAATAATTAAAATGAGAAATGACTGGGGCTGGGATTTAGCTCAGTTGGTAGAACACTGCTGTGCCGTCTCTGAGGTCCTATTTTTGATTCCCAGCACCACAAAAATGGGAGCAGGACATGGTAATCCACTCCTGAGGCAATCCTGAAATAATCAGCCATTGGAAACCCTATGAGGGTCGCTGTGAGTCGGACCCAACTCAACAGGACCTAACAACAACAACTTATTAATTTTAGATGCCCACTTTATTTTTGCTTTATATATCACTATATTCTAAATAATTTATATTTTCAAAAACTATCGAGATTCTTCAGCCAATCCATGTCTTCTTTTTCTATGTACCATTGACTTTACCACCCGAGTGATTCTAAGAGTGATCTATGTAGAGCAATATGGCAAGTTAGCAACTTTAGGATTAATTAGAAGAAGGCTAAGCCATCTCTAATATATTAAAAATAAATATTTAGAAATGCTAAATTGTGTTTTGCTTATGTACAAAGTGTAAATACAGCGGGTGGGGTTGGTCTTTTTTAGTTAATGTACAACTTAATGGGTTTCATTATGACATTTCTATGCATGGATATCATTATACATTGCTCAAGTTTATCCTCTCCCCATGTTACAATCCTCACCTCCTCACTGATCATCTTCCTCCCTACCAATGGTCCCCCTTTTGCTTGTGTGTCTTGTTTGTGCATATGTGTGTGTATAATATTTGAATACAGATTTACCTTTGAAAGCAAAACATAGTATTTCTCTTCCTTTCCGCTTACTACCCTTATTGTTACCTCTCCCCCTTTAGTGCCCTTTCTCTTTCCACATAATCCCCCTTCTACTTTCTTTTTACATCCACAAGTAATTGAAAGTCAATAATTACAGTATGCCTGCAGCAGTACCACTATGGCCTCAGGTCCTGTCAGATCTCGGAAGCTAAGTAGGATAGCGCCTGTTTAGTACTTGGATGGGAGACCGCCTGGGAACAACAGGTGCTGTAGGCTTGGGAGATGGACCCAGCAGCTCACTCCCAAAAAGCAATCAGACATTGAAAATCCTATGAATAGCAGGGAAATGCTAACAATAGTGTTTCATCAACTGTATGTAGGGTGGCTATGAGTTGGACACAGACTGTGGCACCTAACAACAAACAACAATTATAGTATATTTCAGAGATGTCAAGTTGTAATGAAATATTATTGCTTGCTAGTGTACATTTACAAATTTAGGGTTAAGATAAAATGCAAAACCTGAGCATAAGAAAATGTTGAAAATGTTTTCATTCTTCAGGGTTATAACTTTATTTTTTCGGATTAAAGTTCTTACTCATGCAGTATGTTCTTCCTCATGAAGCATATTATTTAGAAACATTTTAAAACCCAAAGATAAAAATGTGAAGAAAAAAATTAAAAATATACTTTGACTTGTAGGTATTTTCCATTCTCCATACAACATTAGCTTAAATAAATAAAAAGTGAATAAGTAATATGGCAGACCCTCAGCCAAACAATGACTTTCCTGTGTGGATTTCCATGCATAATGTGGATGAGTCAACTATATTGATGCTATTTATTCACATAATAATGGTCATAAACTAAATTATGATTTTGTAATTAGAGAATTTTTGGCAGTAGTAATTTCCAACTTGGAATATTAGCTATACTTTATTTTTTGAAGATACATTTTAAAAATTACAATTCTTAAACAGAATGGCCAGTAGGATTCTTCTTTGTACAAATCTAGATTTCTTAGTGGTTGCTGCTTAATATATGATATCAAGGAATATTTTAAGATTGCTTCAAGAAAAAGTATCATGATTATTTAATGTTTCAGAGAAGGGAGAAAAATGTCAACATATGTGGTTTATTTGACAAAGTTGTAAAAAGACAGTATAAAGTAGCAAAAATAAACTATTACATACCTAGTTATATATTTTGCCTTTTACATGCACTTTGTGCACATGTATATTTATGCAACAATTCAGTACTTATAGGACTCATTTCATAAATGAATAAGTAGTTAAAAGATATAAGGAAATCAAAAGTTATTCTTAACTGTGCCTGAATCTTTGCACATTTCTTCTGAGCAACTGAAAAGATTAAGAATATATGTGAGTAATTTTCTGTGCATTTTCTTCTTGAAAAATTTTATCTCACAAAAACACAGAATCTATCATTTCTAAATGGTTGCTTTTATTGCCTCATGTTAGCATGGCTGTTACCAAAAAAAGGTAAAAATTATTATGTTTTATGGAGAAAAAAGGATACTTGGATAGCATTGGTGGCAATGTACAATGGTGCAGCCACTATAGAAAACAATATGGTGATTCTTTAAAAAATTAAAAGTAGAATTATCATCCAATTCATCAATGCCACTTATGAATATGTTTCCAAAATAATTGAAATCAGGAATTTGAATAAATATATTGCACTCATGTTTATTGTAACATTATTATCTAGTTATTGTGAATGAGTATAAAATTAGAGCTATACATGTGGGTAAATTCCAGAGATCTGTTGTATGACATAGTGCTTACAGTTAATTAGATATTATGTACTTAAAATATTGTTAAATGAGTAGATCTCATATTAAGTATTTTATCAAAAATAATAATAAATAAGGATATGTCACATTTTAAACTTCATTCTTCAATTTCTGGGCATTTGGATTTTTCCACTTTTTAACTATAATAAATCCCACTGTGAAAATGGACACCTATAATCATAACACTTGGGAGGCAGAAGAATGAGCATCATAAGCTTATGGCAACTATAGGCTACATAGCAAATTGAATGCCAGCCTGGGATACACACTGAGACTGTCTTAAAAACAAAACAAAACACTGCAATGAATATTACTATGAACATTCATGTACAAGTTTCTCTATGGGCATATATTTTAAATTCTCTTGAGTATATACCTAGAGGTGGAATTGCTAGAGCATATGATAGCTCTGTTTTACAACTTGAGAAATGGCAGACTGTTTTTCAAAGCAGCCTCATTATTTTATATTCTCACCACCAGAGTCTGAGTTTTCTCCATATCCTTGCCAGCATGTATTATTTATCTTTTTCATAGTAGCCATCCTATTGAGTGTGAAGTGATATCTCACTGTGCTTTTATTTGTATTCCTCTGATAGTTAATGATGTTGAAGATTTTTGCATGGGCTCATTATTTATTCGTATATCCTTGGACAACTGTCCTACTCAGAACCTTTGCTCATTTTTAAATTGGGTAATGTCTTTTTTATTATAGACTTGTAATAGTTATTTATATATTCTAGAAGCAAAAGCCTTATCAAATATGATTTCCCAGTTTCTCCTCATTTTCTTGATGATTTCAAGTGTAAAAGTGTTTTTTTTTAATATTGATGGTGTATTAGCTTAAGTTATCACAACAAAATATCATAGACTGTATGGCTTAAACAACAAAGATTTATTTCCTACAGTGTTGGAGGCAGGAAGCCCAAGTTCAGGATGCTAGCATTATCAGGTTCTGGTGAGACCTCTTCCTGGTTTTCAGAGGGCTGCCTTCTCATCATTTTCTCACCTGATGGAATGAGGGCCATGGTGTCTATTTTTACCGGAAAACTCCACCCTCATCTAGACTTAATGCTTTTCCAAAAGCCTGTCTTCCAAATACACCATCATGTGAAGGGGTGGGGTTTCAACATATAAATTTGGGTGATATAATTCTGTCCATAGCACATGGAAACCAACTTACCTATTTTTCTTGTGTTGCTCAAGCTGTTGTTGTCATAGCTAAGAAACCACTGTTTCATCCAAGATCATGAAGATTTAGCCCTATGTTTAAGAGTTTCATAGTTTTAGTATACTTCAGCTTTTTTTTTTTTTTTTTTTTTTTTTACTTTAAGAAATTAGACTATTCCCTTGGTATGGAAGAATGTTCATTCAATGTACAATTTCCCCAGCCAACTCTTAACCCATTCTTCCATTTCATCTTAGAGTCTCCCTCCATACACATATTTCTTGCAGGACATAGTTGATAGTTGAACAGTTCCTGTGCATGCTGAGCACTTAGGATATAGCCCCACCTATTATAACAGCACTATAATTGCTATTCAGTTACCTTTGTTTGCAATGTATTTTTCATCATTGTATACAATATAATGTCTGAAAAAATTGCAAATTCATATTAGGAATTTTGTAAGATTTTGTGAAGCCAATAAAAATGATCAAAATGTCAATTTTGTCATGCAGAACTAGTATCCAAAATGTACTGACAAGGACAAGTCTCTTTTAAATTGCAGAGAAAATTCAATTATTCTGGTATTTCTTGATAGCCACAGAATCAGAACATGATGTATTATTTGAATATTTAGTAGAGTGGAACCATGTCACGTTAATATGTTATAATAATTACAGAACATACATACACTTGTCTGGACCCCTATTATCAGACAGCTGTAATTCTTGGGCCAGGATATCCTTTCAGGGAAAGAGTACTTAGAAGAGAGAAGACAGCTTTCTTTTGTACGGTTTGCTTTCTTTGTTATTAGATGCCATCTCTGTGAAAAATTCTGCTTTAACTATGTATTAGTACAACATATTAGGGCACAAAGTGTTATTCTCTGAGCCATGTTCTTCTTCTAAATACTACACTCAGTAAAATTCTCCAAGGGAAAACAATATGTTTCAATGTGCATTACAATTTATATAGCACCCTTTATAGCATTTTAGCTCAGTGGATAGCCCACCATGTCATAACCTAAATATATTGGTAATATAATTATAATCTCTTGCTTGCTAAAGAGATATGATTTTGTTTTGCTTTGTTTAGAGTTAGAGCTTTGCTGGGAGATTTAAAAATTCAGCTTCAATGCTCTTTTGTGTGCCTGGGAGTTTTTGCCACAGCAGGTATTACCTAACCAGATGCTAAAGCCTTTCAAATTAATACACAACATCTTGTCAAACATGCCTCCTGCTTTACACTGTTAGAGCTGTTGAAAATTGGCCTTTCCTGCCAACAGAGTTTTTTGTTGGCAATGATTCATCCTTGACATGCTTCAGCTACAGTGCTTATTGGGCCGGGTGATTTTTACTAATGTACTTAAAATGTTAGGTTATAATAAATTTCCAAATGATTTCAGCATTAAATAAGCAAAACATATCTTGAACACTGCTGGAGGTAAAAGAGTATTTCCCTCTCCTTCCATGCAGATGAGTTAGGATCAAGATCAAGAACTTTAATTAGATTCAGAACTAGAAGGCTTTGCTCCTCTATTAGGATTTCTTTCTGATGATCTTCTTCTCTTTTCTTTCACATATTTAATTCAACCAGATTAGGCCTAGGTATCTTTCTATTTGGGGAAATGTGAGGGCAAAAGTGGAGTAGGTCAAAGATAAAGCAAGCCTGCAATGGATAACGCCAGCCTTGGTTCAAAACGATGGTGTTTGCCTCTTTCCCATTCCAGCAATGATATGCAAAGAGACATGGCTCTGCTGTGAGGAAGCTACTCAAACTTAGAGCCAGAGCTCAAGAAATGTCTTCCTTTAATAAGGTCCATCATACTTATCAGGGTCAAGCAATCTATAAAAGTCTTTCACCTATTAATCTGGATCCTGACCAGACTTGTAGGCAGCTAGACCCTTAAGTAGCATCTCATAGCAACCACTACCAGGGTTCACTGAAAGCTCCTCCAAATATATTTTATCATTTCACTTCAGACTCTAGACAACATTTGAAGGTGTGTGATCTCCGGGTTAGTAGTAATAGATTCAATCAGAGAATTGCAGAGAGAATTTGAGATAAAGTCAGAGACATGTTTTCAGGCGGCCTTCCACTTAACAGTTTTATGACAATCAGAGAATTTCCTCATAGTTCCTATCTTTATGGACATTAATATTATAGAACGTTAATAGTGTTAATAGTATAGAGTATTGGTAGAGTATTATTTAAATAGTTTTAGGTAATAGTAATCTAATTCTTTGATTAGATTAGCAAGAATTTACTAAATGCAAAGGAACAAAAGGATATAATGGGATATTTTATTTTATAATAATGTGCTGAATATTTTTTACTGCATCACATTAATGTCTATAATTTCTACTATACTAGTCTACTAATGGTGTAGTGGAACTCTCTGTCTTTTATTTGTTGTTGTCACTCTGAGGATAATCTGGCTGTATCTGATTCATAGTTAAGATCAACATTAGGACTTTTCAAAGCAAAAGAAAAATGAGCAAAAATGATATATGTGAACCCGGAGCACACAATTCTCAGATTATATTTCAGTGATCATTAAAGAAAAAAACACATAATTTTTCTATGCCTTAAAGTATTTAGTGAAACATTAGATTTTCCTAATATGGAAAACTGGGCTCTGGAATAAATCAAAATTGTATGTGGAGTAGCCACATACGGCTTAAAACTGACTGAGTATATATCATTTACTGGGCACCTACTCTAGGGCTTTCATGAGTCACATTTATAGTGATGATTTCATTTTTACCCACACCAACCCAGTAAAAAGATACTCCCATCTACATTATCTAGCTAGACAATTAGGGCTGAAATTATTAACCACTGTTGACCAAAATATGAATCTACCTCTGTTTCACTCTGAAATATGTGTGGTCTGAATCATGTAATACATTATTGCCATGAGATGATAATATAAGGCCAATGTACCCATTAGTTGCAGAGTACAGTTTATGATATTTTGGTGATCCTAAGTGAATTTTTAAAATTTCTTTTAAAGTTAAAAGAAAATGTGCAATTTGTCATTTTTTATAGACAAACCAACCCTTGAAGAGCAGAAGTGTGTAAAGCCTACAAAAGACACAGTGCAGTGCAGGCAGAATAGCTGATTGCAGTTACTAACATATCCTACTTTGCCTCTGTTTCCAACTTATCTATGATGACACTGCCTTCCCTCTGCAATTAAATAAGCTGAATCATCTCACATAGGCTGCACCTGTTAAGGAGTACCATATACCTGGGTCACCTGTATACACACATTGACAAGTTAGAGTTTGCAAAGCAGAAGGAGGATAAACTACAAGGCTTGCACATATCAGTGGGAGCACAGTGAATGACTCATGGTGGCAACATGCCTTGATGGTTAGACAGCCAGAGGCTGCCAAGAGCACCAGTGTTTGATTTCACCAAACATCTATGTTTTCAAAGATTCTGGTCACCTTGATTAGAAGGTTTTGAAGAGAAAAAAAAGGTACCGGGTGCTCATGTACACATCTACCATAAAAATGGCTTTTGTAGCATGTTAGGTCTTTAGCAGACTTCCCTCCCCCAGATCACCATGATACATGGACAAAATCCATTGTACAGTTTTAGGAAAAAGACAAAAAGTTCTCTAGTTGGAATATATATAAATTTTTAAAAACCAAGGGGGAAAATATAATTTTCATGGAGTTCAGGTCTCACTTTCATTTTAATTTGGGCAGTCTTACTCTACAAGTTCTGTGAAAATTCTAAGAGTCCAGTTGTGCCTGTCAAATTGTATTAGTTATGCAAGCAATTCTACCTTCAAGCTGTCTTGCCCATGGCTGACCATAAGACATGGCTGTTTCACACAGTAATTTTGGATGACAGCTTTCCCTGGGCTTATGTGAGTCTCGAAGGCAATTATAAAAGCAGAGGTCATTAACACCACATTTGATTATGTAACATAATAATACCAAAAAAACCCCTTATCTATAAAATGGTATAAGGATGGAGTATACATTTCTATGAAAAACACTTTTATTTCCAAACTAAAATGATTTCTAAAGTAAAGATTTAAAAGGTCTTATGAATTTATTATGGCTAATTTATAGATATGTATAGTTGTAAACTTTAAGAAACAAATCCAGTCATTTTGTTACTTTGTTCTCATTTCCCTAAAATAATACTTCTATTATTAATATGTCCTAGGACGTATATCTTGTGGTTTGGGGAAGGAGATACATAAGTTTATACATGTAAATTTATGTGTAGTTAAATCCAAAGAAATACAGATTTAAAATCCTGTGCTTTCCACTGAGTATATTACAAATAGAATTTCTGGATGAACTTTCAATTTTCCAAAGAGGAAATACCAAAATATAGTAAATGAAGGGCATAGCCTAAGGAAGTCATTATATAAAAAAAAACATTTTGAAGTGGTTAATTTGTCTAATTTAGATGCTCTATGGTCAAATCAGCATGTTTCCATGCCATATGCTTTCCTGAGAGCTATTTTGGATTTGTATAAATGGGTGTAGAATAAACTTAAAAGATTTTTCTTGTGGTTGGTTAGGGTGTTAGTGGTATTTAGTGAAGCTGAATTCCAACTCAACTTTTATTTTTTTCTCTTCCTTCTCAGGCTGGTTTGCACTAGTGATTATTTTGTTGTTGTTGTTAGGTGCAGTCAAGTTGTGGCCAACTCATAGTGATCCTCATTGGGTTTTCAACAGCTAATACCCAATACTTACTCAGATATGTGGTTGGAGAAATAATATCACTGTCCATTTGATAATTAAGTGATCCACAAAATTAGAGAATACAGGCTTAATTGAAAGTTAAGTGTTAAAATTGTTGTTAAGATGAATAGATTGCCAGAGATTTCTCTGGGGACTCCCTAGTGTCATTGACTTGAAATCAAAAGGTTAAATTTCCTTCTTGTCACAAAGCTTCTCCTGACCTGCTTTCCTGAGTTGAAGACTCACCTATTAACGCAAGGACTTTTAAGCTTTTAGTAAATGAGACAATATATCATTTTTCCTCCAATTAAACCTCTTCAAGTCATCAGACCATATGAAATGAGTCAGAGAAGTTAGCAGTGTCTTTTAGTCCTTCTATGTTTAATATTGTCATAAATATCAAAAATGAATTTAAAGATGAACATGTATAAAAATAGAATGCGTTGCCTGCCTCTGGGGAAGCCTGAGAGGTGATGATGGTTTTCCAGGTGGTAAGAGGCATGAGTTGAGGGGAAGGACAGCCAGAAGTTCTCAATCTATAGATACACTTTTTCTTCTCCTGCACGGGTCCCTCTTATAGAATGTGAGTAGGCACAAGAACGAAGTGAAGATCTACTTTGCCAATGTATTTCTCACTTTAGAATAACACATATAGGGGCCAAAACAAGAGAAGAGCATTGGTGTTAAACCAGTTGAGGAATCAGGTGTGATGGCACTCACCTGTAATTCCAGCATTTGGGAGGCTAAAGCAGGGGGAACATGAGTTCAAGGCCAGCCTAGGTTACATAGAGAGACCCTGTCTCAAAAACAAACAAATTTAAAAAAAGCTTTAATAGAGAACAATCTATTGGGCTAAGGAGCCTGATTCTAAATATTAGTGGCTCAGACAGTTGAACTGTGAATTACTCAGATTCATCCTTACCTCAGATGCCAACACATAAACGTGAGATTATGGTTAAGGTATAAAGGCAGGTGACCTTTCCTCTGGGACTTGACAGACTTGAGGCATTGAATTCTATTACTGATATTGCCCTGTATTACAAGTGGGCCTTGCCAGCATTATTCAATCTTTTATCCAACTTTTCTCATCTATGTTCTGAGAATAATAAGAATTCTATGATGAATAAATGATACAGCATATGTAAAGTTTGTGAACAATGTTGCTCACTTAAAAGAAGTGCTTAAGAAACAATAGGTAATAAGATGGGGGAGAGGATAGAGGAAAGAAAGTGACTAAATTGAGGAAATTTAGATTTTTATATAATTTAAGAGATTTGTAACTTAAAAGTATACAGAAATTAGGTGACTGGTGTCAGTGTATAGGAAATGATACCTTCAAGTTTTTTAAGATACCAGTAGGAAAGAAAGGTATTTTATTTTGCTCTATCTGTTAAAGCAGGAGTCCCCGGCCCCTAGGCTTTAGACCAATATTGCTGTTAGAAACCTGGCCCTCCCAACAGCAGGTGAGCAGTGGGGAGCCAGTGAACTTCATTTGTATTTATAGCTGTTTTCACGTGACTGCCTGAGCTTGGCTTCCAGTCCATGGAAAAATCGTCTTCCAAGAAACTGGTCCCTGGTACCAAGAAGGTTGGGGACCACTGTTTTAAAAGAACTAATGCGTTGTACCATGCGTTGACTTAGTATTGAGAAAAGTATAATGTGGCCAGGAAAGGTTTATTCCAGATAAAAAGTAGCTTGAGTGGTGAATGCCTGAATGCATATCAAGAACAACAGTCTTTACTTCTTTTACTGTCACCTTTGCGGCACTTAGAACATTGTCCAATACAGACTAAGTGCTCATAGGAATGTGTGTGTAGTATGTATAAGTGCATGCTAAGAAAGAAGAGGGGACCACTCCCTTTGGTCTGAGGGTATTTTATAGCACTGTGTGTTCTAGATCCTGACCACTCTTTGAAGTTCCAAGAAAAAAAATACAGAGTGGAGAAAGTAATTTTGCTCCCTGGGAAAAAGTAAGAAATTGGCAGGTTGTGGTTAAGGAACAAAATGACTGGTCTGATGACTGGAATGTTTTGGGCTACTAACTAATCTGTTCCTCTTGTTTCTGTGATTCAGAGCAAACTCAGCTTTTCCTATTGACTGCTTTTAATTTAGATACGGTGAAGTTTTAACATGTTTCCCTCACTGACTTCAGTTTCTGTCAATACTTTGTGTTATGTTTGTTTTTTTCTTATCTTCTTTGCTCAAAATCATATTTTTGAATTATTTTTCTATATAAAATGTGCCCTATTTATTCTGTTTTTTTGCACAATATCTCACCATGTACAGTTACTATTTTAATTCATCCATTTTCCTGTGGAAATCTAGATTGCTGCCAATTCTTGATCACAAAACCAACTTTGCTCAGAATTTCTTATAATCTCATGGCTGTCTATAAATTTCAAATAACAAATTATAAAACATACATTATTCCTCAAATCTATTTGGCTACGGTTTTCTTTTTGGGGAAACTTGTAGAAATATTTTTCTAAGAATGTAGTTTGAGAAATGCTAGACTAGAGAAACAAGATATAATATAAATATACACTTTCACATTGAGAATGTATAAGACCAATATGATATAGCCAATGAATAAATGATAAATCTGAAGACACAAATTATTATGAGGAATAGGCCCAAAGTGCTGAATAATAGAAATTTTTTTATTATTGCTTCCTACTCATTCATCTTTTCTCAGGTACATGTGTTCTCATTCATTCTATTATCTTCACATTCAACACAAACTTGATCAAAATGTCATACTCTCATTAAAATAAGCTTCAGCTCTAGAACTGACCTATTCCAAGCTGGGAGGGATATTTCATTTCTCTTTGTAGAAACTAACAGGACCATGGAAGATCTTCTGAATACTTTGATGAATATGGCTGTTTCCAGGCAGTCACTATATCACTTTATATATACACAATAAAGCACAGGAGACAATAATACCTTTGTTGCATAGAATATAATGCTATATTTCAGATATAAATTAAAAATTACTATCATGTTTGTTATTGTTGTGTTAAATGCTGTCAAGTCTGATCAGAATCATAGTAACCCTATGTACAGTAGAATGAAACACAACCTAACACCATGCCATGCACATGATCTTTTTATGTTTAAACCCATGGTTGCAGCTACTATGTTTCATCTCATTTTGAGTCATGCCTTGTCAGCAAATGGAGGTCCCAGAGGCTTTACTCTACTCCCATCATTAAGGTAGACTCTCCTTTGAGGAGGCAACTCTTCCCCAGTGGTTTCTTGAATGCCTTCCATCCCCGGGGGCTCATTTTCTGGCACTATAATTGACAGTGCTTCTCTGTTATTCATAGGATTGTTGTTGTTGTTGTTAGGTGCCATTGAGTCGGTATCCGACTCATATTGACCCTCTGTACAACAGGGGAAACACTATTGTCAGTGCTTCTCTGCTGTGCATAGGGTTTTCAATGGCAGATTGATTTTTGGGAGGGGGTTGCCAGGTCCTTCTCCCAAGCCTACAGCTTCTGGTGTTCCCAAGTGGTCTCCCATCCAGGTACTAACCAGGACTGACCCTGCTTAGCTTCTGAGATCTGAAGGGATCTGATGCCACAGGGCTACAGCTGCAGGCCTATTCATAGGATTTTCAATGGCTAATTGTTTGGGCAGTGGACTGGTGGTTCCTTCTCCCTAGTCTATCTTAGTCTGGAAACTGGGCTGAAACCTATCCACCATGGGTGGCCCTGCTGGTTTCTGTATACCAGTGGCATAGCTTTTAACATCACAACAACAGGCAAGTCCCTACTGCATGACAAACTGACAGACATATGGGAAGTATTTGTTATTTATTAAGCAAATTATACTGCTCTCATAGAGAAAAAGAGAGAAGACTAGTTAATATTCTAAAAATTATTCAATATGAAAGTCAAATGTATGGGCAAAGCAAGCCTCTCATTTATTGATAGAACAAGTATATATTGATTGTTTACTCATTATTCTAGGAACTATGCTAAAAGACCTGAGGAAATAAAAATAACCTTGCTTAGTTGTGTGACCTTGAGCAGACCATTCATCCCTACTAAGCTTTGGTATCCTTATCTGAATAGTACATAATAGGTGAAATAGTTTATATAACATCTTAAACTTAGAGCAGAGCAAAACAAAATGCCATCTATTTAAAATAGTAGTTGCCATTGTTCTATGAGTAATAAAGCTAATTAATTTTGGAAGTCCATGTCTTGGATTTTTTTTTAACATTAAAGTCTATTTAGATTTGATGTGTTTGATAGTAGAAAGCTCTGAATGTTTTGTGAACTTGGAAAAGACATAATTTTTACAAAGACTAAAAAAAGGACAAATGAAAAGGAAAAGCCTGTGGTCAGGATGAAAAAACCAACCAACTATAATCACCAAGTTGAAGAGAAATTATTTGAGTTCAAAGCCCAGCTCCAGCTCTGACTAAATGTGTAATTTTGGGATAATGGCTTAAATTCTGTAGGTCGCAGTGAAATTTTACTCCTCCATTGCAGACTGTTATTAGGATTAATGAGATAATCAGTTAATGAGATATAAATTGCTTGAGTTCTTAGCATATTTTAAAGATTGGTCAATGTTAACTATACTTAATGTTGTTAGATTTTATAAAAGGATATTACTTAGTTCATGTTGTCAGTAAGAAAGGAAAGTTAGGCACAGAAAAGAGAAATGTCAGAAGAAAAATATAAAAATGTTTGGTAGTCAATTCCAATTGTGATATCTGCATTTGTCACAGTTCCAAATATGTAGGATATGCTTTTTGTTCAAGTACTTGTTGCCTTGTGTGGAACAAACAGCCTGCCTTGGGTTTCCTAGTTCCTTACATTCCCATTGGACTAATTAAGGCACATGCTGTAGGATAATTGTGGTAATGGTTATTTAATATCTCAGTTAAGTTTAAAAAAAAGGATTGCTACATGTACTCCAAATCTGAGTCTCAGAAATTCAATGAACAACTAGGCAACTAGGTTCAAAATGATATTGTAGAAAAGCACTAAACTTGGATTCTGGATAGCCATACTCAGAGCCAACTCTTCCCATACAGCTTGTGAGCTTTGTAAACTCATACTTACATCTTAGTAATTCATTGTCCTCATTAATCAGATGTGAATAAGGGCTCCCTTAGGATGTGACAATCCACTCCAAAGCAATCCTGAAACAATCAGCCGTTGAAAATCCTTTGAGGGTTGCTATGAGTTGGACTCTTGACTCGACAGCACCTAACAGCAAGAAGTAGGAATTTGGAGAGTAAGTTGAGATAATGAATGTAAAAATAGTGCTGGACATTTCCTAGGAAGTCAATAAATATAAGATTAATCATAATAGATAGAGTAACTAAATGGCCTGCTCAGAATCAGTACCATAACAAAGTATCAGGTCATCTGTTATAAATATCTTGACTGACTTCTCTCCTTTGTCTTAAATATGTTTGTTTCCATGCACTTATGGATTTATATTTTCTCTTATTTTCTAACGATAAAAACGTATCCTTATCATAGGGAATTTTGATAATAGGAACACATTAGGGGAAAATAAAACCCTAAAATCATTCACAATTTCACCACTTGGAAATGTCCAATATTAAAATTCTGCAATATATCTTTCTGTTCTTTTTTCCTTCTGTAGATAGTAAGCTAATCCTTAGAAATATAAACCAAAATACATGATCTTTAAGATTGGCATGGTGTTAAATATATAGATTTGATTTATGTTTTATCTTTGTTGTTAAATGTTGTTGAGTGGAATCTGACTCATAGTGACACTATGTTCAACAGAATGAAACACTACCCAACACTGTGCCATGCACATGATTTTTTTTTTATATTTGAGCCCAAATGCAATTTCATTTTTTAGAGAATGGCTTATAATTTTCTAATTGTTGCTTATCTCTATTCTCCACTTAAATAATATGCTAGGACTATCAACAACATTTAAGCAGGTAGTAATCAGGGAAGAAAACATTTATCTGTAATGTTAGTCAAAATGTAACAATGAAGTCTTTCATCTAGATTCTGAGTCCTAGAATATACACTGAGATCTTTGAAATACCCAGTGGGTCAATGCCATGGTGAAAAACTCAGCAAAATAAATGGTTTGAGGAAAACAAAAATATAAACCCCAAACCTTTCCCAGCTTGGCATACTCATCATATTCTTTTACTTTTTTACTAAATTTGCCTTTTTGGAAGTTAGGTTAACCAAATTTGTCTCACCCATTTCTCTTCTTTTCTCTGTCTGTCTGTCTGTCTGTCTGTCTGTCTGTCTGTCTTTCTATCTTCTGAGAGTGACTTCTCTGCCTGGAACTATGTTGTTTTAAACACTGAAATATTTGATATGTGTCAGTTTTAACACTGAGAATCACTCTAAAGAGTTTAATGATAATATGGACCTCTTTGCCATTTTTTAAATTGAAATGATATTGTTTATAACTTAAAGTGGAAAAGTAGTTGAAATAGGTTCCTTATTTTTCTCACTAAGTAATCCTTTCTACATCTAAATTCACTCAATAACAGTAAAAAATACTCATAATCATATAGCTCTTTATCTCATTTTGTGAAAGGAAGCTAGAGAAGATTCATTTAAAGTATCATTATCTACATAAAGATAGAATTACTGTGGAACCCATGTTTTTAGTTACCATATGACCCATTTTTATTTATTGAAAATAAACATTAGTTGAATACCACTGTATTTTAGGCACTGACGGAACAGCAGTAAGTTTCTCAAAGTCCACATAAAGCTTACTTTTCAGAAAGGCTGAACAATATGTAGATTAATAAGAAAATATTAGGCAGTATTATTGAAATTTGATGCATTTATTACTTTTAAGAGACAGATTCTCCTTGTTAAGAAAGGAACTTAATTTCTAAATAGCACATTTATCTGGGTTTTGTGTTATATTAATGATCGACTATACTTCTTAACATTGCTGTATAGAAAACAAGTGTAAGATTTTTGGAGCTGTTCACGAAATTAGCCAAACTTAAATGATTCTAACAATAAATTTTCATATATTAATGTTAAGTTTGATACAATATGATATTTTGAAATATATTTTATGCAGCCAACTAAATAGTATAATGAAATATATATGAGAAATATCATGTATTAGCATTTTTTGAACAATTGAATCAAGATACTTTGATAATAGGAACATATATTGACCAGCCAACCCGGTCAATTAATTCCATTTTTGTCATTCAAAACTTTATGTGTTACATTTTGTACTTCATGCTTGAATTCCCTTCTTACATCTCAAATATATCTTCAAATACTGTTATTCTTTTTCCAGGAATTTGCTGCACTGACAAAAGAATTGAATGCCTGCCGAGAACAACTTCTTGAAAAAGAAGAAGAAATCTCCGAACTTAAAGCTGAAAGAAACAACACAAGAGTAAGTATAAAGCTTCTGTTTCTTGGAATTAGTTCTAATCTGGTGACTTATATCTAGTATACATGTAAAAAAGGCATTTAGAAACTTCAGGGATACTTCAAGCAGATACCAACTCGTAATCAGTTACTTAAAACAAACAAAAGAGAACATGTTACAAATCTCAAAATAAAGAGACAGGAAATCTAAATT
Organism: Pedetes capensis; assembly: GCA_007922755.1. Taxonomy (NCBI): domain Eukaryota; kingdom Metazoa; phylum Chordata; class Mammalia; order Rodentia; family Pedetidae; genus Pedetes; species Pedetes capensis. The sequence continues at coordinate 96,842 of VMDO01004908.1, forward strand.
ATAGTCTCAAACACTAAATCACTATGTTGACTTAGAAAATATTCTTTATTCTTTCTGGCCTTTACTTTATTGGCCTTTAAAAAGAAGGGCTGCATTTAAATAACGAGTTTCAAATTTTCCAATGGTTGCACTGGAGGGAGAACAATGCCTCAGCGGCTGGGAATGGCAAATGAAGAGAGCTTTCAGCAAGGGATAAGAGTTTAAATGATGGGATGCTGTAATGAAGTGGCCTAGATTTGAGTCTACACCTCATTCCAGTAAAGATTTATTGGAAAACTATTTTAAAACAAAAGAAAAGGTGCTACAAATGGAAACCATTGGAACAGACCACTGCCAATTAAAATAGGCCTTTCATTTATATTTTAGAAGATCTCTGAGGAAACTTCTAGTTCTGTTATACATTCTGATTTCATGAAACTCATAGAACTTTCTATGTTCTACTCCTGGAAGCCTCTGTATCTTATCAATTGGATGATATGTCATGTGATGTTGAAGTTCAAAACTAGATCAAAGATGCTGTATATTTTAGTTCAGAAGAAGTCACTAAATTTCATAAAATATATAAATTAAAACATTATTCATAAGTAAATGTAGTTTTCTACTAAAAGAAAGTAGAAACCATATATGTATGGATATAAGTTCAATTTAAATATGAAGCAGGTGAAAAATATTTTAAGTGGCATAGCCTTAACAGATTAACTGTGAGAAAACAACACATAGTTAATAGCCTGCTCATTTTATGCTAGGTCTTAGAGAGTAATATAAAAATACAGCTCCACAAATTGAGCTTGTGCTTCTAATGAGAGATAGAATTACATGCGTAATGGTTATATGATAAGGTAAAATTCAATTTATGTCTTTATTCATCAAGGTCTTATTGTGTGGTGAAGAGAATTCACACATGTGCATATGAATTAGTTTTCACTGAGACTTTGATGAGTCAGTCAGATTGTCTCAAATAGGGCATTACAAAGACAGGTTAGATCACGTTACAATATGTCAGATGAATTTTTTCCTATTTCTCTCTCCCTCTATAGATTATTCCCCTCTTGATTTTGAACTTAACACTGTATTTACATGAAAATGTAAAGTTCTTTTCTGCCATGAGATTTATTCTACCTTGTTCCATTATTTTATGTTTTAATACTTTAGGTTACCTTCCCTGTTATAATACAGAACAGCCAAATGTAGAAGTAGCAGCAGGACACTGAGAATGGAGGTGAATACATACCTTTGGATACATTTCCAATGAATCATCACACTTAAAATGCACTAGACGCATTTACTATCTGTGTATGCATTTCTCTTCTATACCCTTTCCTTCTGCAGCTCTTTATTCTTTTCTACACTCCTGTGATGGAGATATCACAATTATTCCCAATTTTCAAAGCAAGTAAGCTCAGAAAGGTCAGATAACTTGCCAGAGGTCACATAGGTAGAAAATAGCAGAGAATGGATCTGAAAGGTTAGGCAAGGTATAAAGACAAAGGAAGGAAAACTACAGCTTAGAGGAAGTGTTGCCTAAGAGTCAGACAGCTGCAGTATAGAATGTGTCATTCTTTCTTAATTTTGACTAATTTCAGAGAACTAGGAGATTTGGTTTTAGCACCCACATAATTATTGTATTAAACCCTTTGAGGGCCACAAACACCTTGGCTCTTCTCCTGCAAAAGAGATCTGGTGAATAAAGGAAGCAAGATGAGTTACACTTGAAATTCAGGAGTCAGAGGGAGAAACATAAAGTTTCTTTAGGACAGGAAAAATTGAAACCATTTATTTTAAGCATGAACAGCACTGAACTTGAAGATACAAGTAAAACTAAAAAATATTTTTCTGCCTTCCTAATAGCTTGTTGCAGTTGTTAAGTGCTGTCCAGTCCTAATAACAGTCATATGAAAATTTTTGTTGTTGACTATGTCAAAGAAAATAGACTTATGAAACCTCCCTTCTGCAAAGTAGTAATTATATAACATCAGTTACATAACCACCTGGGATTTTCCTCCACCCCATAAATCAGACACATCTCCCCCTTTCGGCAAATGCTCTACCAAGTATTGCTAAATATAAAGGTTTTTAAAATAGGTTTATATATTTGTTTCTCTTTCTACATATTACACTTTTCTTCTCACTCTAGACATCTATTGAAAGCAATGAGTTTTTATCTCTTTCTCACATGTGGAGAAAATTTGTGTTACACCGTGAAGAGAATTTTAAGATAGAATTAAGTCTTCTAATTTCCAGGTTTCTGATAAACTTCTGGCTATCTCTACATTGATGAGTTAGTATGTTCATGAATTGAGATAAGGAACACAAAAAGACAGCCAACAAAGAGGATTCCTGAATGAATAAGGTCAATTATGCAAACTTTGAACATCATCAAAAACAATAGATCAGAAAGGCACTGCCTCTGATAATGGAATGAATTATATCTTAACCCAAAATAGAAAAGAGAAATTTTACTGGAGTTGAATGAAGTTTATCTAATGAATGTAATAATAATAATGAAAGTATATTAGTTAATATTAAGTGCTAATGGTTTTTCAAAATATTTTATTTGAGGTGATTATGGTCCTATATTATTTTTTTCACTACAGACACACCAGGTCCCCAGTCCAAAAATATGCATGCATGGAAGAAATCAATATTATCTCTAGAGTTGCTCTTCAAACCAGTTGCCTCAATTAATTAAATAGAAAGCATCCAAATAATATATTATTTATGATGTACAAAGACAGAAATTTCAAAAATTATAATGGATATTTACAGAAATACACAAAATTTTTACCATTTAATATTTCCATACTGATAAATATTTAGGAAAACTATGGAAATTTTTAATTCAAAAAACTTATATGACTGTAGTTAAGCAAGACATATTTATAGAAAATGACTTATTCCTAATGTTATTTCAATTTCAACAAACTCAAATTGATCAATAAAACTTACATTTAGACAAACTTATCAGTATTAACTAAAACATAAGTAAAAACTAGGAATTGTAATACAGTTTCTGACCATTGATATTAGAGTAGAGATTGGCTTTATTGTTGATGAGATGGTTTAAATGTTTTTGTAGCTGAGGATCTCGAAGTATGGTTTATATTGTCAATAATGTTCTAGAATGTAACTACTCTATGACTTTGAGAAAGAGACTATGATTTTGAAAACAAGTCTTAATGTCCTTTATAAATAATAAAGCTGTAACTTAATCTCATGGATCATAAACTAAAAAAGATAATTTGTATTTGAAATATTCATTACCACGCCTTTACTTTTGTTTTGAGCCAAAGGAACTTTTTTGATAGATGTTTAGACAGAATCAGACACCTGCTATTACTAGAGGAAAACTTCCTATTCTTGTTAAACCTCTGCCTACACAAATTAATAATTTCTTCCAAACATACTTTCTCAATGAGTTGTTGTTGTTTTAAGTGTCATAGAGTCAGGTCCAACTCATAGGGACTTGAAGTACAATGGAATGAAACACTCCCCAATTCTGTGCCTGGCACACAATATTTTTATGTCTAAGCTCATTGTTGCAGACACTGTGTCAATTCATCTAGCTAAGGGTCTTCCTTTTTTTTTTTATTGATCTGTCACTCTCCTAAACATAATGTCTTTCTCCATGGATGGATCTCTCCTGACAACACATCCAAAATACTTAAGACACAGCTAGCCATCCTTGCTTTCAAGGAGCACTCTGGTTGCACTTTTTCTAGGACATATCTGTTTGTTATTTTGGCAGTTCATGATATGTTCAATATTTGTCTCCAGCATCATAATTCAAAATGGTCAATACTTCTCCTGTCTTCTCCTGTCTTCTCCTGTCTCCCTTGATGTTCAATGTCCAGTTTTCACAACCATGTTATGCAACTGAAGATACCATGGCATGAGTCAGGAGCACCTTCATCTTCAATGTAACATCATTACTTTTCAATACTTTAAAGAAGTCTTGTAATGGAAGGCAGGGATGGATGGCTGGATAGGCTGAGCATTTGACTCCACAGATGTTGCAGGCAAGGATAAGAAGGTGGGAGGGAGGAGTAAAAGTGAAAGAGAGAAAGAGAAACACTTCTGTTGGTTTATCTTCCAAAAGAATGGGGATTGCTTACCACAATGAAGAGGCTTCTTATCATTTTTCTCATGTTCCTTGAGGCTTCCACTGATGAGGTTCTAAGGACCACTGGTTCTTGGGCCCCACATTGGGGTTTCACTTGACGTGGCTGTCCAGCAGCCACAGTGTCAGGGGATGAAGAAGAAAGAGAAGAAAGACAGATTATTCTGCACATCAAGCGTTAGTGTCAGAGAGAGCAAAGTGTCTTGGTGTCTGTTGTGAACACTACAGCCTCCAGTGACCCTCTCAAGCTGTTTTTATTAGTTTCTTATCACCACATTAACATTTTAATGAGTTAGGGGAAATCTAGGGTCAAAGTAACTTTAAAAATCAACCAAAGTCTTGTGAGTAGGGAGGGTGTCAGCCTGTTCTGCCAGATGCACATAATCTATAAGTAGACAGAGACTGCACGTAGGCAGAGAGATAACCATAGGGGGCTTTTAGGTTTGGAAAGCTTCTAAGGGCTGGGGCCTTCCCCGGCAAACAGCTACAGCTTTTATGGGCTGCTTTTCCTTAGATTTTCTCTAACCATCCAGCCATGCCTATAGGTACAAGGTCTTTCCCAAAGGTTTTTCCCAGTACAATGCATCTTTTGATTTCTTGACTGCTGTTTTTGTGGATGTTGATTATAAAATCAAGTAAAGAAAAATCTTGGGCAACCTCAATCTTTTCTCCATTTATCATGAATTTACACACTGATCCCGTTGTGAGGATTTTTGTTTTGTTGATGTTGAGGCACAATCCATACTGGAGGCTGTGTTCTTTGATCTTCTTCAGTAAATGTTTCAAATCATATTCAGTTTCAGCAAGCAAAGTTGTTTAACCTGCATAATGCAGGTTGTTAATGAATCTCCCTCCAATCATGACGCCACATTCGTTTTCATAAAATCAAGCTTCTTGGATATTTGCTCAGCATAGAGATTGAAGAGGTACAGTGAAAGGGTACAGGCCTAACACACACCTTTCTTGGCTTTAAACCAGGCAGTATTTCCTTGTTGTGTTTGAAAAACTGCCTCCTGCTCCATGTACAGATTCCTCATGAGTACAATTAAGTGTTCTGTTATTCCTCTTCTTAACAATGTTATACATAATTTGCTATGGTGTACACATAACAAATTTGTTATGATGTATACAGTCAAATGCCTTTGCATAGTCAATAAAACATAGATATCTTTCTGGCACTTTCTCCTTTTAGCTAATATCCATTTGATATCAGCAATGGTGTCTCTGGTTCCACACCTTCTTCTGAATCCCACTTGATTTTCTGGCAGTTCCCTGTCTTTATACCACTGCAGTTGCTTTTGAGTGATCTTGAGCAAAATTTTACTTGCATGTGACATTAATGACATTATTCCATAATTTCCACATTTGGTTTGACCCCCTTTTGGGGATTAGCCACAAATATGGATCTTTTCTAATCAGCTTGCCAGGTATCTATTTTCCAATTCTCTTAGCATAAAAAAAGTGAGCACCTCCAGTGCTGCATTTGTTTGTTGAAACAGCTCTCTTGGTGGTCTATCAATTCCTAGAGCCTTGTGTTTTGCCAATTCTTTCATGGCATCTTCCACTTTGTCTTTTAGTACCATCCATTGGTTCCTAATCATATGAGTAGAAAATAAAATTCAATTTTTAGAAAGGAAGATGCTTAACAATTGAATGCAGATAAAGATACCATGTGTGAATATATTTACTTATTCAAGTGCTTTGATAGGAGATGATAAGTATAATGAAAAAGTGAATAAGGTAGCACATATGCCCTCCCAACAGCACTTTTAATGTGATAGTCAAAGAGGTACAAAAGTAATATAATATTTTAAACAATATTTAAAGTGAAGATGGTGAGTGGACTGAGCATGAAAGCAACCAATTTAAAAGTTTTCACCTTCAGATAGTAATGTTGTGTTCTCTGATTATAACATAGTAGCCATACTAGTTTACATGGCAGAATATATTTCTACTTGAAGACAATTTGTAACTGAAAATAATTACACACAATTTTATGTTGAATTCAGATCTAATGCAAAGGTATATAGTTTTAGAAATTTTTATATGATCATAGTAAAATAAAATATTTTGGTTATCTAAGGATTATTTGCTTTTGAAGGTAGAATTTAGTACAAAAATTTTCCCAGTGATGAAATATGTGTGTGTATGTGTGTTTGTGTGTATGTGTGAGAGAGAAGGAGACAGAGAGAAAGAGACAGAGAGATAAAAAGATAGAGAGACAGAGAGATTTATGGGGAGAAGGAGATGTGTGTACACATATATAGGGTACATGCTGTGGTTATGTAAAAGTAGTTCTAACATTGGATTGATGGCCATCATATAGTGCATGCTGCAATCTTTGAGTATACCAGACTGTCATCAGCACCTTCAATAAAAGATTTATCAAATATTAGACTGAAGCTATGGCTCCCAATGAAGAGACATAATCAATAGATTGTGGTACCTTAGATCTGTGTTGTATCTTTTGTATTTTAAATTTATTTACCTTTACTTTTCACAAACAGAATTCTTAATTTGTCACTATTAAAATATGAATTTTAATAAGATTTTTGGACAGGTAGTTCATATCTATCAGCTCATTCAACTTCAGCACCTGTTTTATACTCACTAGATTTTCTAGAACTTCTACTATTACCATGAAGCTCTGTGAATTTTTCCAATTCAAATTTGATGTCCATCAGCATTTTAATTTTTCTAACAAAGACATCATGAAGAAGATAAGTAGATTGGCAAGATTCTTTTCTGTGTTTTTCCCAATGTGTTGAAATAATTTTTTGCATACTTTAAAATTTTTATTTTTCAGGATCTCTCTGGTCATTGCCTGCAGTTGTAGCACTGTGGCATCTGATCTCATCAGATCTCAGAAGCTAAGTAGGGTCGGACCTGGTTAGTACTTGGATGAGAGACCACCTGGGAACAGCAGATACTGTAGGCTTGGGAAAAGGACCTGGCAACCCACTCCTAAAACTCAATCTGCCATTGAAAACCCTATGAATACCAGAGAAGCACTGATAATAGTGTTTCAACGGTTGTACGTAGGGTCATTATGAGTCAAATACCAACTCATGGCACCTAACAACAACAACAACAACAACAACTCTGGCCATGATTTTCACCATCTGCTTCCAGGTTGGGAGGACCTGTTGTGACTGAGTGTGAGACATCTTCCATATCTGTTTCTTGCATGTTTTAGTAAAACAAACAGAACCGATGAAGAAAATAACCAGTAGTAACCTTGACAACAACAGAAGCTTCAAATATGGTCTGCCATTTTTTGACCAGGAATTCATTTTGTAATATGCAACATCTGTGCTATGAGGTTTGGTCAGGTAGTTTTTGTCTTGAACATCCCTTGTAATAGGCTTGAATTTTCTAAATTTAGCATCATCATTGTGCATATTAGCAATGCTCACTTCAAATACAGGACTCTTGAAGAAATTTTGGTTCCTTGATTCCTTGTGAATAGTATTTTTCCAATATTTCTTATATTGAACGTAAGCAGGTGCTTTTAACATCATACCAATCTTTCTTAGAAAATAGATCAATCACTTTCTTCTTGCCACTCCTCCCCTTTTCTCTCCCTTTTTGCTGCCATTTTTAAAGAGCTTATTTTGGCCAACTACCAAGGTCAAAAAGCTATTTACGTTCATTTGTAACCTAAAAGTCATAGATATGTACTTGATGAGAACATTTTTAGCTGCATTCTCCAGTCTAGATAATTTATGTTTATCAGTAATTCAATTCAACCAGTAAATATTGAGCATGTATTCTGTAGAATATTTTCCTAGGTATTGAGGAGTATTCAGGAAAAGTTAAATTGTTCATCACTTAAGTAGTCTGCTTATATTAATAATAACACACTTAGTTTTCATTATTATGTAGATGAGAGTTCCTAATTATACTAAACAGAGTAAAGCTTAGCTGTTTTAATCAGAGAAACATTAATTAATGTATACAAGAAATTTTCTAAATTGAGCTTTCAGGTGGTTGCTCTATTTCTATTGGTGACTTTTAAGTTATCTTCTTATTCTCAGTCCTAGAAACACAGAGCTTCTGCCACTACCTATATCAGCAAAATGGATCTTCCTGCCTAGCAGGACAGGATCTCCCTGTCTTACTCTGGATTCTCAGACTCCCCCATGGGGGTGGTTCCAGTTAACTCACTCACATCTGCCACCTACTGGTAAACATGACAAACAAATGTTTCTTGGATTCTATGTTGGGTGTTACCCTGCCTCTGTACCACGGTGGCATCCAATCCCTCAGAAACTAGGCAGGGTCCGACCTGCTTAGGGAGACCTCCTGGGAACACCAGGTGCTGTAGGCTTGGGAGAAAGACCCAGCAACCCACTCCCAAAAACCAATCATCCATTGAAAACCCAATGAATAGCAGAGAAGCACTGTTAATAGTGTTTTATCTGTTTGTACATAGGGTCGCTATGAGTTGGACACCAACTCTATGGCACCTAAGAACAACACAACAGTGTTGAGTGTTGGGAAGTTGAAATATCTCAACTGGTGTTCTATCAATTCCTGGAACCTTGGGTTTCACCAGTTCCTTCAAGACAGCTTCCACTTCATCCTTCAGTACCATTGGTTCGTGGTCATATGCAACCTCTCGAAATGGTTGGTCATCCACCAATTCTTTTTTTGTATAATGACTCTGTATTCCTTCCATATTCTTTTGTTGTTTCCTATGTCATTTAATATTTTCCCTGTAGAATCCTTCACTATTGCCACTGGAGGCTTGAGTTTTTTCTTCCATTTCTTAAGCCTGAGAAAAACAGAGTGTTCTTACTTTTATTTTTCTATCTCCAGCTCTTTACACATGTCATTATAATGTTTGATTTTGTCTTCTCAAGCTGCCCTTTGAAGTCTTATTTTTAGCTCCTTAACTTCATTGTGTCTTCCTTTTACTTTAGCTTCTTGATATTCAAGGGCAAATTTCAGAGTCTCTTTGACATATAATTTGATCTTTTATTTTTTCCTATATTTTAATGACGTTTTGCTTTCGTCACGAAAGATGTCTTTGATGTCATGCCACAACTTGTCTGGGTCTTCTACCATTACTGTCTAATGCATCAAACTTGTTTTAGAAGTGGTCTCTGAACTCAGGAGACATATGCCCAAGGGCATACCTTGGCTCTCATACACTTGTTCTAATTTTCTTCAATTTCAGTTTGAACCTCCATAGGACCAGTTGATAGTCTGATCCACAATCAGCACCTGGTTTTGTTGTGACTTTTGGTATTGAGCTTTTCCATCATCTCTTTCCACAAATGTAATCAATTTGGTTCCAATATGTTTTGTTCTGTTGTACATAGGGTCTCTATGAGTTGGATCCAACTTGATGGCACCTAACAACAACAACAACAACAACAACAACAACAACAACAACATATTGGGAAGATAGGGTTCAGAATATGGGGACTATCAAATACTAAGAATATGTTCAAAAGATTATGAGCAGTCTTAAATGGCAAGTCTCCACTGTAGTCCAATTTTTCCTTATTAAAATTCTAAGCAGTAATAATCTTGACATGTACTTATCCAAAGATCCAAATATAGTTATAATTCTTAGACTAAATAAGTGAATAAATAAATAAACAAATAAAGTCTGTCATTTCTAGTTGTTGCATCCAGCTACATATCTAGAGTTTTGTGGTGTGTAGGTTCCTACTGTCATTAAATCTCAATCCTGGGTATTCTACTTATCAGCCATATTACCCTGCTGTCCAATCTCATCAGAATTTAGAAACTAAGCAGGTTAGTTGTTGTTGTTATTGTTGTTATTGTTGATATGTTGTTGTTGTTGTTGTTAAGTGCCATTGAGTTAAGTCCAACTTAAAGCCATCTTATGTACAAAAGAGCAAAACATTACTCAAAACTGTGCCATACACAGGATCTTTTCATGTTTAAGCCCATGCAGCTACTGTGTTTCATTCTGAGTCATGACACATCAGCAAAAGGAGGTCCTAGGTGCTTTACTCCTTTCCCATCATTTAGTCAACTCTCAGGAGGCAACATTTCCCCAGTTGTCTCTTGAATGCCTTCCAGCATGGGGGCTCATTTTCTGCACTATATTTGGTAGTGATACTCTACTATTCATAGAGTTTTCAATGGCAATTATTTGGGGAGTGGACTGCAGGGCCCTTCTCCAAAGTCTGTTTTTGTCTGGAAGCTCAGCTAAAACCTGTCCACCATGGGTAGCCCTGCTAGTGTGGAAAAGTAAAGATCTTCCATCTAGGGAAACGTTGATTAATTTTACAAAAACAAAAACAAAGTCAATATTCTCACTAGTTTTATATTCTCATTTCTCTAAACTATTTTTTCTGTTGTTGTTCTTTTCAGTATTTAGAGATTATATCCAGGGCCTCACAAATACTTTCCCATTGTCTACCACTGAGGGGGATCCCTAGCCCATTTTTTAATTTTTTAATTTATAGTCAGGTTCTCCCTAAGTTACATAGACTGCCTCTGGCCTCAAATTTACAATCCCTCTGGCTTTACACTCCAAGTTGCTGAGATTATAAGCATATGCCACCACGTATGGTCCACATTTCTCTAAACTTTATGATAAAAATATTAAAAATAAGAGAAGTCTTATTATGTTTATATACTAACTATATCATATAATTTATGCAGCCTAAGACAATTCCTCATTCCTCAACACAGCCCAAAGAAGCCAACAGTTTGGACACTCCTATATACATTATATATCTAATATGACAAAATAAGGAAAGATCCTCCTTTCTCCAGCTAAGCATGAAGTCCCACTTGGCGATTATAAATTCCAGCTTTAAGCCTTGAATTCTGCACCTGTACATATGGACCTATATGTGCTCCAAGAAAGAAATTTCTACCACTACATCTCAGCATACACTCAACTCTAGGATGATAGCATCCTAACCCAGCAATGTGTATCTTCAAGTTTGAATTAAAACAGTCTTTCTTGGGTCAAGAAATGATTCTATAGAACCACTTGCCACTGAATGATGTGATAGTATGACAAAACCAGGGATTTCTAGAAGTGTTAGTCAATTTCATCACTTCTTTGATATTAAAATGAGGTTTTGCACAGAAGTGTTTTTACATATGAAAACACTACTATAAGCAAAAGTTCAATAAGAACATTCTGGAAGAACTATAGTTACTACAGAAGGAAAAATCCATATCCTGTGAGAAAAAAAAAGGATTGGAGTGCAAAAAAAGATAGCTGTCTTGTTTTTCATGAATATACTTGATGTATTTGCTTCAAGATGAATACCTGGTCTCCAGGTATACTGTATTATTCCAGAAGTTCAACTTTCATGGCTACAGTTAGCAACTTGGTCATTCCACAGTGGTAGCAAACCTATCAATCTTAATCACAAAAAAGCCTATTTTGTCAGACCAATGAATCACTTTTATCCCTGAAATGAAAGTCACTCTTTTATACCCATGGAGCAAATATTATGGAGGCTAAGGAAATAGGATGATACTCACAAGGTGAGTCATTTTGTCTACCATATTATATTAAAAGCTTCTTCTATAATGAGTACCAAAGTATCAGTCCTGTCTCAGACCCAATATCCAAGAAATTTAGGTACTCTCTGTTCCTCAGGACTTAATCCTGAAATAATCAGACATTGAAAGCCTATGAGGCTCCCTATGAGTCGAACCCAACACAAGAGCACCTAACAACAACAACAAATGGCTAAAAGTCCTTTTAGGGAGGGATTTCTGATTATCTACTGCACTGTAATAAACTATCCTAAAACAAGATTTTATAATGTCAATAGACTTTGTGGGTCAGGGACTCAAAAAGGGAAGAGTGGGGATGATCCTTTTTTGCCACATAGTATTTGGTATCTTAGTTAGGGTTACTTGATGGATAGCAACAATAAAGTGCTGGTAAATTATTTCTTTTATCAGAAAAAATTGAAAAAAAGCACTGATCTATGGTGTTTTCCAATTTACATGGTGTAAATACCCCTGTCATAGCTGATTTCAAGCTACCAATATGATGTGCCTCAGTGCAGAGTAAGAACCACCAACTCAGAAATTTTCTGAAAATTAGCAATCCCTCAAAGCATGAGTAGACCAGCATTCAATTTCCAGGGGGTGACTCAAATATCTGGGGGCAAAAATACCTGCCTATGAGATGGCTTCTTCATTCTCATGACTGTCACCTGGGCTGGAAAGGCCAAAGGACAGGCAGTTTCTCTTGGGGATTTGTACTAGAGAATGTGTATATGGCCTCTGCAGCACAGTACCCTCAGAATGGTCAGAATTCTTGCATAACAGCTCAGGGATCTAAGAACAAATCTGCAAGTGAACTAGGTAGAATTTTCCAGAACTTTATTAGACCTAAGTTCAATTCACAACATGTGACTTCTACCATACTATATCGGTCAGAACAGTCACAGATATACCCAGATTCAATAGAAGAGAAGATAGACCCCTATCTTTCAATGACAGGAGGATCAAAGAATTTGGGCTAATTTTTAAAGATCATCACATATCATCACAAATTTTAAAGATCATCACAGATAAGGTAGTTTTCACAGCTCTTTGTGGTTATTAACACAAGAATGTGGTATTTTTTGTTGTTGTTGAGAATACCCAACCTCACCTTGATTTAAGATAATCTCTATCTGCATAGTAACTCAAGTATGGGATTTGGAGAAAGCCAAGATACTTTACCAGGTAGCTCAAGTCAGGAATCAGTCATCCAGATACAGAGGTCTTTGTCATCATTAACATTACTATGTTATTTTACCACCTAATCTTTATTATCTTGTTGGTAAATCTATAATCAATTAGCCATCAACAAATATCTCAATGGATCAACCTATTCTGCCTATTATGATAACTCTACCTACTTAGCCTCAGATATATTGCTTAGACTCTGCTGCTATAGGATTCTAACATCCCAGGAAAATCAGAGTCTATTTTATGCCCAGCATCTCTAAATATTTCATCCATTGTCCATAAAGAACTTTAGTGACCGGGATTTTGTAGGGTTTGGTTCTCTTCCTACCAATATATTTCCCAGTGACTGAATGAGGAAAGTGTTATCTTGGTCATCTCCAAGGAGATACTTAAGGGTTAAGCTAAATTCATTATTTTTAACTCCGTAAATTGTCTGTTTCCTTCTTCTACCTTATACCTAAGGAATTTATGGCATTTATTCACTTAGGCTAGGCCACCACTGAGTTTATATTTTAACTAAATGATGAAGCAAACAATTATAACCACTCTATTATGCTTGATGTCAACATAAAATTCAGATTATTTCATATATACAGTAATATTAAATCATTTAACTAGACCAATTTTATTTCTGACACCAAAATTTAGGACTTTAATTTGTCCCAAAGTCAGTGAAGCAAAAATCATAACAGAACATTGTAGTTTCCTTTACAACCTCCAGTGGCGGGGAAAGGAAGCTATTTATAAAAAATAAATATAGTGTTGTACATGGGATAAAACAATCTAAATTCCAAACTTGCAGAAAAATGAAAAGGTTAGGACCATCGTTTATACATTTTAAAAGCTTATATATCTATCTAGCCAAAATCAACAGGGAATCTCCCTTGAAATGTCATCTATATGATTTCCAATTAGGCCACAGGATATAAAGTGTCTCAGAGTACCCTAACAAACCTCTATTACTGACCAAATAACAGAGTAAAAAAAAATCTCCGAATCCTTACTTTCAAATGGAAGAGGGAAAGACAGGACAGAAGACACTTCATCAACCTTTGTGTTCTTTCCTTGTGGCTTGTGATGGTGGCTTCCTCCCCCTTTGCCTCCTCAGAAGCCTCTGAGACCTCTGAGGCCTCCCTACCTCTGCTACCAAATCTGCCTTGTTTCTTCCTCTTCCCCATCCTCTGCCCGTAGCCTTCCCTGAGACTCTGAGTGACCTTCCTCCTTAGGCTTGGCTACATCCAAGGTGACTGTGTTTCTCTGTTTCACCATCTTCCCATGGTCTCCTTGGCAGCTTTGGTATCTTCTTCACTGTGGAAATCTATAAAAACAAACTCTCTACATGAAGAAAACCATCAAATAATTTCTTTAATGCCTCCCCAGTGTTATCCTCAAATAGACCTTTGATAGTGTTTTGGATGTCTGTCTTCTTGCCTTAGGGTATCCCCAGGGTCCTTACAATCTGGCCCAATTGTTCTGCCTTCAATTTCCTTTTGATTACAAGAAACTGAAGTATTTATAGAATCTTCAAATAAAGTAAATTCTATAAATACATACCATTGAGATTTGCCATTATGATTCTAGGGCATTTTGACAGAAGTTGCCTTCTTATCTGGTTCCTGAAGAGTTTCTTCTGTTGCACTATTGGAGTTATTGTTGTTATTGTTGTTATATACCATGGACTCAGGTCCATCTTATAGCTATGCTATGTACAACAGAACAAAACACTCCCTGAGACTTTGCCATGGCCAACACTATTGTCAGTGCTTCTCTGCTATTCATAGAGTTTTCAATGGCTGATTGTTTTGGAAGTGGGCTGCCAGGTCCTTCTCCCTACCCTGCAGCACCTGGTATTTCCAGACAGTCTCCCATACAAGAACTAGCCAGGCCCAACCCTGCTTAGCTTCTGAGAGCAGATGAATCACATGCCAGGGTGCAATGGGTGCAGACAGAACTGTAGGAGAGGTTGATTAAAATCATTTTTTGATTTACCCCTCCACACACTATCTTTCCACCTCTATAGCTTGACTTGGACCTTTCTCTCTGGTGTAGTAGAGGGAAATGTATTAACTATTAACCTCTATCTCCTGCTTTTCATTCAGAGGTTTCTTCTGCATCAGCTTCACCCTTAAATTCAACATAAGCAATTTCTTTTACTTTCCTATCCTTATCAATTAATCTGATCTTGATGGCAGCTTCAGACATTTATGTTCATATATTCTGAGTGATTTTGTAAGGGAGATTTTGGGCCCAAAGTGTTCTTACATCTCCATCTTTATGTCTTTTCCTTTTGGTTTCTCTAGTTTAATTCAATTGACAAAGACTTTAAACTAGTGAATTCTGAGGCTTCCTTTTATCCAGGCCTTCAGAAGATTCAAAATCCACATGGCCAAGCTTTCTATTCCTACTCATTCTGGCATCCACAACAGCAGGATCAGTTTCAGCAAAAAGATAATCAATACCGGATTTTATTTTATTATTTTATTTTATTTTTTTGCACTACTGGGGGATTGAACCCAAAGCTTCACACATACTTTACAGGTGCTCTGCCATTGAGATGCACCCTGAGCTTGTTTTTTACTTTTTATTTTGAGACAGGGTCTCAGTTATTCTGGCTACCTCTGGCCTCAAACTTATGATCCTCCTGATTCAGCCTCCTACATAACCAGGATTACAGTACAGGCATGTACTACTGTGCTAGGCACCAGTTTTTAATTCAGCAGCACATTTTTTTTTTAAATTCAGGTTTTCAAGAAAGACACTGAAAGGTGTATTTGCTTCTTTTTTCTCCTCTCCCTCTTCCTCACCATATCCTTGTCCTTATCCTCATCTGTGCTCTCAGCTTCCACAGGAATAGCTTTTTCAGGAGCTTGCTTTTCTTCAGTTGCTATAGTCTCCAGTTTCTTCTTCTGTCTCATCTTCCTCCCTTGATCATCCTCACTGTATGAACTGTTGTCCTCTTTGCCTTTGTCCCTCAAGTCAGGGACATCAGCTGTTGCTTTTGTCATTACAGGCTCAAATTCACCTTCACCTTCATCCTTATCTTCATCGCTCACCTTTTTCCCCTCTCTGCATTCTTGCCATGCTGTACTTCTTGGTTGGAGCAACAGCTCCCTTCTTGCCAAGGATTGCTACCAATGCTCTACTGGGTGTAGCTCCCTTTTATGCCAGGTGTTGTGGCTGCCTTGGTGGAGATAATCAGCTTTTTAGCCAATGTGGCTGCTGCTTTTTTGCCGAGATAACAGCTGCTTTGGCAGACAAGGCAGTCACACCATTTTCTGTTAGGGAAAGCATCACCTTATTTGCTGGAGTCCTGGTGGTCTTCTTGCCTCTTCCTCACTACTATCATCACCTTCATCTTTTGGTATTATCTTCACTATCTTCTACTACTTCTTTTGAGGGAGCATTTTTGTTTGTTTGTTTGTTTTTGTTGTTGTTGTTTTGAATCATCTTTATTTGTACTGGCGTTGGTGAGGTTTACCATGGTTTGACTTATGAAGGTGCCATGTGTGGTCAGTCAGTGGCATAGATGGGCCTGGGAGAGCCCAAGCAATGTGGATGGCAACAGCAGGTTACGATGGCACAGTGTGTATTTGTACCTGGCTGTCAGCTAGAGCTGGAATCAGGCAAATACCAGACTGAACATTTTGCTCCACTTTTTCTGTTTAGCACTACTAGCATCGATTTCTACCTATATTCCCAGACTTCTATAGTGAAAAGTTAGCAAAATCACATAATTCTTTTTCTTTGGAAGCCTTGTCTACCTAGGTTAAACTTTGTTAAGCCTTGTGCTCTTAGGTTAAGCTGTGCCATCATAACCTGCTGTTGCCATCCACATTGCTTGGGCTCTTCCAAGCCTATCAGTGCCACTTCATATTCTAGTTAGAAGTTTGGAGGCAGAGTGGTATTTTGGGGAATGGGAAATTACAAACAGAAACTGAAACTTCCTTTAGTAAGATACCTGCTTTAAATGAAATCATTACATGATCACTTAGTCAAAGAAAAGTGACCTTATCAGAGAAGTAGGGAGATCCACTGGAATTTGGTCTATCAGGGTAAGTAACTCATGTACGTCTGTATCTTTCCAAGTATCCAAATATCTATTTTCTAGTTCATTATTTGCCTTCTTTTTTGTTTTCTTTTTAATTTTCTTTCCTTTTTTAAAAGTTGTGGCAAGATTTCTAAATAAGACACCTGGTAAGCTATGAATTCATCATCTTACACTGTAATTCAGTAACTTCTCTTAGTTCAAGCTTTTTATCCTCTTTCTGTTATGTATTGGTAAATCCAACATGATGCTATTATGAGCAGCCATGAGAACTTTTGGATTCTCTGACTGAAACTTGACCTAGAATTTAAAACTTAATCTTCTCATTTTCTTCCTTTAAATTCTTCAGGGCACTTCAAAGCATCCAGCTTACCTCATTGTCTTCATGTTCTCCATGCACTTCATCATACTCTGTTATAGCTTTGACTCAGTTCCTTAAAGTCTTATTTTCACAGACTCCTTTTCAAGAGAACATAGATGGACATTTAAGGAACTCTCTTTTCTCCATATACTTGGAAGACATTATCCCTTCCCTTGATGTTAATCGAACCATCATTTCTGTCAAATCTGTCCAGGACATGTATGCAAAATTCCCATTTTTCTGAAGAGATGTGTCCTATAAATATATAAACTATTACTTTAATAAACTGTTGTTTATTCATTTTACTAAGATATATGAGCACCTCCTACATGCAATGATATAGGCACTGAGCATACAGAAATGAATGAAATAGAGAAAAATACTTTTCTTATTGGCCTTATATTAATATTTGGGACACCAACACTAAGCAAGTTAAACATAAGATAAACAGTACATTAGATAGGGATAAATGCAAAGGAGGAAAAAGAAAATTGTAAAAGATAATTATGAAAAGCTTCTTAAAAGGAAACATTTGAGTAAAAATATGTAAGGGATGGTAGATTGAGATTGTCACTCAGCTAACTGAAAGGGAATGTTTTAGATAGTGAAGACAAGCACACAGCCTTAATATAATAGCATGGATGTGTGGAAATCTACAAACAAAACTAAACAAAACTAAAAAACAAAAACAAAAACAAAAACAAACAAAAAAACAAACAAAAAAAATCTTTAATGAAGCCAATGGAGACATTGTGGAATAAGCAAAAAGAAGAGATGAGTTCCCTAATTTAGATTTCTTTGGGATGTATAAGGACTTCAGTTTTTATTTAAGCCAAATGAGAAAACATTGAAAATTAAATAGAGGTACAAATGACCTAACTTATATTTTAACTTAAATAATGTTTTAAGAACATGGATGAATGAAAGAATGAAAATATGAGAAAAACCACTTAAAAAGAGGTTATCACAATAATTCAGGAGGAGGAAATGGTAGCAGTGAATGAAGTGGAAAATGGTCAGATTCTGGAAGGTAAGGAAACAAAAAAAGAGTGATAATAAAAATTGAACTGTAAAACTTAAGGCAAGAAGGGAGATAGTGAGGGTATGCGTGTGGAGAGAGAAAACATCAAATTTCTACTGTAAGTGGACTGAGAAGAAAAGTATTTTTACAGTATGAACACTAAACAGGCAAACTAAAATGTAGTAATCTGAAGCTTAGGTGGCAGAAACTGATATCATGGGAGATGTGCACTTCCTAATAATAACAGGGTCTATAGTAAAACCCAGGGTGTTACTGTAATAGGGTAGAAATTAAGGCTATGAGAGTACATGAAATCTAGAAATGTAGAGGACAATAAATTGGAAAAATCATCTAAATGAATAGTATACATCACCAAGATTGGTGATCAGAGTAATGTCAAAGGAAGTGACAATGATCAGGGAGCTAATATATGTAAGGAATAATGGGAAGTGAACCAGGCCATGGCAAATAAGTATTATAAGGTAAAATTGTAGCAGTACATAAAACCTGGTGCCGTCAGTAGCAATGTGTTCTTAGTTGTAGACAACAGAGTTAACTCTATGTAGTTTTAGCAGGCCACAAATAACTATTTGTAATAGATAGTAAGAATTCTCACGAAAAAAGAAAAAGAAAAAAAAAAGGAAAAGAAAAAAATTCATAGCCTAAGTTTTCAGGATCAAATTCCAGAATGTTACTACAAGGCTGCTAAGTGAATTGTTCTCCTTTTCAGTATAAAGTCATGATTCCTTTGCCACTCCGATGGAACAAATGGATGGCTCCAACTAAAGTATCTCCTCAAAAGCCTCACAACATGTAAGGGTGGATAATTAGTAGAAAATGGCACAACAGGCTGAAATTTGTAGATTTTTGTGCTGTATGTTGGGAAGGTAGAATTTGCAATATTGGGAACTTGCCAAATGTAAAGAGTGTGATCAAAATACTTATGAGGCCTCTAATAACAGTTGTCATCTATAACTTCATAAAAATATTTGTTTCATTTCCCACAGGGTGAGTATTGTGTCTTACACATATCTACTATCCACACTGCATAATGCAATATTAGATACTCAAATATTTATTGAATTACTATATAAAACAATGCATCTCTATTAGTAGCTTGGGAATACAGTCTTCATTATATATATATATATATACAGCATATTTCTTTATGTTTGTCATCTAGCTGAAACATACATGTATATAACAATGTGAATTGGCCTTAGTTTCTAGGAAATAATGCCAGTTAACAATGGCTGCATGTCTACTGTATTTTCTCAAATCCCACACCCTTTCAACAGTTTTGGAAAGGTGTGTGTCACAGTCACATGCAGATTGGATTCATGGTGAGAGCTGGGTGGAGAGGTCTCAACCTCAAATCCACTCTGCTCCTGATTCTAAACAGAATCTGATTTTATACCTCTCTAAAACTGTTGAGGGGCTGCAGTTTGGCTCACTTGGTAGAGTGCTGCTCTGCAGGCTCTGAGGCCCTGAGTTGGATCCCTAGCACTGCAAAAATGGGACAATGATGTGGTAGCCTATTTCTAGAACAATCCCAAAACAATCAGCCATTGAAAATCCTGTGAATAGCAGGGAAACACTGACATAGTACCCAGCATAACATAGTGTCAGAGAGTGTTTTATTCTGTTACACATAGAGTTGCTATGAGTCCGCCCTGACTTGGTGGCACCTAACAATAATAACAACAAAACTGTTGAAAGGATGTGGATTATATTCAAGTACATATGGAATTTGATATAGGCCAGAATATACATAGGAAAATTTATTTATTCATTTAAAAATTCATTCATTAAATATGTATTGTATATCTACTGCTGTTGTTAATATGTGCAGTCAAGTTGGGTCCAACTTATAGTGATCCTATCCACAACAGGACAAAACATTATCCAAAACTGTGCCATGTACATGATCCTTTTTTGTTTTAGCCCATTATCGCAGTCACTATGTTTCTTTTCATTTTGAGTCATGCCACATAAGCAAATGGAGGTCCTTGGGGCTTTACTCCATTCCTATCATTAAGGTTGACTCTACTTTGAGGAAGCAACTCTTCCCCAGTCGTCACTTGAATGCCTTCCAGCCTGGGGACCTCATTGTCTGGCACTATATATGACAGTGTTTCTCTGCTCTTCACAGAGTTTTCAATGGTGAATTTTTTCCAGAGTGGACTGCCAGGTCCTTCTCCCTAATCTGTTATAGTCTGGAAGCTCAACTGAAACCTTTCCACTGTGGGTAGCCATGCTGGTATCTGAAATACCAATGGCATAACTTTCAGCGTCACAGGAGTATGCAAGCCCCCACAGCACAACAAGCTGACAGACCTGTGGGGGATTGTGTACCTATATACCTGTAGGTGTCAGGACCTAGGCTGAAACCCAAATACAGAAAGGATCAAGAGAATCAAAGCAGCCCTCATGGAGCTTGTGTTCCAATGAGTAAACAGAATAAAACTATTTTAATTATTATGCATCATGTCATATTCTGAATAAAAAACTAGGACTGAAAAATAGAGATTTGTGGAGGCAGCAAAGAGGAGAGACCTATTTTACATAGAGACATGAGCAAATGCTTCATTGAGGGGAATGATATTTAAGAGGAGACTTAAAGAATGAGAAAGAACCAACCAAATGTGGAGGCAAGGGAGTACTCCAAGCACACAGTATAGCATATGCAAAATCATGGCATACTGAGGAAATGAAAAGTAGGCTGGTATGGTGAAACATACTTTATCAAGGAAGAGCTAATGTCAGATGATGTCAGAAAAATAGGTAAAGTTCTTACAAATCTCAATTATCCATGTGAAACAACTTAAAAAAAACTAATTATGGAACACTTCATGAATTTGTATGTCATTCTTGTTAAGGGGACACACTAATCTTCCCAGTATTGTTCAAATTTTAGTATATGTGCTTCCGAATCGAACACTGAACAGCTTAGATTTAACCAATGTGCATGTGTATCTGTAGAATTCAGGAGAGTAGCATACCATGAATACAGAAAGTGCCAGAAGAAAGCATTCGCATATTACAAAAACTTTCCATTTTGCTCTTTTAAGAATGTGTTGTGAAGCTGGGTGTGGTGGCGCATGCCTCTAATCGCAGTGACCTGGGAGGCAGAGACAGCAGGATCGAAAGTTGGAGACCAGGGGCAGTCTGCATAATTTAGCAACAACCTGTCTCAAAAAAGTAAAAACAGAATGGGCTGGGGGTGCAGCTTAATGGTATAGCACTTGCAAAGCATGCAAGCATAAGGCCCTGGATTCAACCCCTAGTACTGCAAAAAAAAAAAAAAAAAAAAAAAAAAAAAAAAAAAAAAAAAAAAAAAAAAAAAAAAAAAAAAAAAAAAAAAAAAAAAAAAAAAAAA
>VMDO01004909.1:0-83543 GCA_007922755.1 Pedetes capensis
AGGAATAAAATTTTTAAAATTAAAATTCATCCAAATTAGTGTTTTAACATCCTGAACTGAGACAAATTTTGTCAAATGACCTGAATAATATGAATACTTATATTTTAGTTTAAGTGTCTTTGAATTTAATATTTCATGATTTTCTTTAATGTAATGATGTATAATTCAAGAAATATCCAACCTTATTTGGAGGAAAAGAAAACTTATGATTTTTCCTACTTATCTAGGGCAAGTGTCACTAAGCTAAGGGTTATGATCAAATTAGATCACATATTTCTTTAAAACTAAGAATAATATTCCATAATACAATATGCTTACATAAAATTAAAGTTTCATTGTCCATAAATACAGTTTTATTGCAGGACAATCTTGCCCATCTATTCATGTACCTTTATGGCTACTTGCACACTACAATGGCAGAGGTACTGAGATCAGAGACTTCATGGGCTATAAAGTTTTCATTGTTTTCTATTTAGCCCTTTATTGGGAAGGTTGACTGTTCGCATAAGAAATAGAGAAATTATTTTATGTTTATTTTACTTCAGAATTGATGGCTATTCTTTGATATTGGTGAGAGAATCAAAATGATGTTAAAGTCAATATTTAGATAAAAACTGTCTGAAGAGAGGTTTTGCCATTGATCTAGGCCTAGATTTTAGTTGTGAACAGAAAATAAAAACAAAAGTACAAAGCTTTAGCTATACAGTAATTTAAATAATAACAGCCAGTGTTTACATTGTAAACAAGATTATTTTAAACCTTTAAGTAGCACTAATTTCTTCCTTGAGATATTAGATGTTCTTGAAGTGAGTGTTTTAATTACATTACCAAGATTTGTTGTTGTAATAAATGAAGTGAATGTATCAATATATTATAAAATATAATTTCTTTCAATTATGATCTACCTATACTTACTTAAGTTTCTATACACAGCTAACTGAATTTCACAAAAAGGAAACTGCATTCTTATCAATGTCGTATATATTTGTTGAGAAAAGAACTTAACATTAAGCTATTCTTGTTATGTTTGTTCTGTCTCTCTTTTAAGTGGGAGAAGGTAATCACTGGTCATTTCTAATGAGTAAGACTGAAAAAAACACTGTAGAAAATAACTATGATAAACTCTCAATTAGAGCAATATCAATCTACTTTCAAATATTTTATGTAATATGCTCAATGCACTGAATAAAGAGAATGATCACAAATAGATGATTCTCATAATGAAAAAGAAAAGTAAATTCCACAAATCAAAAACAAAAACACATCCAATTATAGGGAAACTGAAGAAGAAAATAGGTTGGCATTTCCATTTTAAGAATTCCCCGTAGTCACATTATAAAAATATGTGTTTTATCAATAGTCAAAACCAAGATGTAAGGCAACTGGGTAAGAAGAGAGCACCAGCCTGAATCTTTCCTGCTACTGTGGACTGGGGAGAGTGATATAAACTAGTAATTTGTTGACCTGGGCTCTGTGGTACATGTGACTTGGGGAGGCTGAGGTGGGAGTATGGTGAGTTTGAGGCCAGAGGCAGCTACAGAACTTAGTAAGACCCTTCTCAAAATAAAAAATTTAAAAAAGAGCTGAGAATGTAGCTCAGGGTAGAGCTCTTGCTTCACATATGTGAGGCCCTGGGTTTAGTCCCTCAGTACTGAAAAAAAAAATTAATTGGCCCAAAATGACTACATACATGAGTTTTGCAGCTAAATATTTTGTTTGTACAATATTCTTGATATTTACTAGTTATGACATAACTAGTTAATATCTCTCTTCTTCATTTTGTTGATGTATAAAATGAAATTAATAATGAATTTTTTTATGATTATTGTTTAGACCATTTGGGCTGCTACAGCAATAGAGTAGACTGGGTAGTTTAGAAACAGGAAACATTTCTCATGGTTCTGAAGGCAGGGAAGTAAAGAGAAAATTCTCAGCAGACTGAGTAGCTAGTGAAGTCTGTGGTCTCACACATGGCACCTTCTTAATCTGTCTTCACTTGCAGGAAGGGCAAACAAGCTACATCAGAACAACTTTATAAGGGCTTTATTCCCACTCAGGAGGGCTCAGCTCTCATGACTTAATCACTTAGTACAGTCCCTTCTTTTTAATACTCTTACCTTAGGGATTAGACATCCAGACATACATTTTGAGGAGGGAGGTATGAACACTCAGGTCACAGCAGTCATGTGAAAAAAAAAAAATGTACTAAGTACTCTGTTTATTACTTGATGCAGAATGTTTGTTTGTTTTTTCAGTACATGGGGGTTGAACCCAGGACCTCATACTTACTTTGCAAGTACTTTACCTCTGGGCTGCACAGCCAGCCCATTTTCTTTTCTTTTCTTTTTCTTTTTTTTTTTTTTTTTTAATTTTCAGACAAGTCTTGCTAAATTCCTTAGGCTGCCTCTGCCGTCCACCTTTCAAACTTCTCATTTCCACCTCTGAGTCACTGGGATTACAAGTGCTTGCCACCGCACCCTGCTAGGATATTTATTAAATCACAAAAATTTTTATAAATTTTGGCAATAAGTCTCATACTTTGTGATAACACTTGAAGCTGTCAAACATTTTTAGTGCTTTTTTAAACTTTCACTCTTTATCAAATAAGAGGTCATTGGAGTAAGAATACAGCTAAAGATTTCAAAACCTAACCTAAAATGAAGATATTTACTATTGTATTTGACCTTAAATTAGCATGAATTTCATACTTTATATTATTATATATTGTTGTTGTTGTTAGATGCCATCAAGTCAGGTCACTCTCATAGGGACCCTATGTACAGTGGAACGAAACACAACCCAATTCTGTGCCAGACACACAATCTTATTTATGTTTAAGCCCATTGTTGCAGACACTGTGTCAATCCATCTAGTGGAAGGTTTTCCTTTTATTCATTGGCCTCCCATTCCCCTAAACATGATGTCCTTCTCCAGGGATTAGTCCCTACTGACTATATGTCCAAAATATGTAAAATTAAGTCTAGTCATCCTTGCTTCCAAGGACCACTCTTGTTGTATTTCTTGTAGGACAGATCTGTTGGTTCTTTTGGCAGTTCATAGTTTATTCAAAAGACGTCTCTAGTGCCATAATTCAAAAGCCTAAATTCTTATCCTGTCTCTCTGTTCAATGTCCAGCTTTCACAACCATATGATGTGACTGAAAATCCCATGGTATGTGTCAGATGCACCTTCATCTTCAATATATATTATTATATATTATATATTAATAAATATTAAATTTTCCACCTCTTTTCTGTGTAAATTTGTTACTCTAAATAATGCCCTATGTCGTTGAAATAGGTTGACAATTTATGAGAGCCAGATATTGTTGCAGAGGTCTTGACAAAAAGTTTCAGCATTATAAAGTTTAATTTTAAATAATTAATGAGGTTGTACTCTTTGCCAGACAAAGTTACCCATACTGGGGAATTTGTAACAAAAAGGCAACATAATGTTTACTCTTATTTAAGAAACTTCTTTGCTCTTAAAACCAGGATTGTGTAATATACCTTAGGTAATCTTAAGAATTTTTTATCTAAAAATAGTATTGAGAAAATTGTGCCTTTTGCTTATTAAATATTACAATTATCGAGAAGTTAAACTCTGATGAGAGGCTCTTTCAGCTTTATAATATTAAAGGAAATTGATAGTTACTAAGACATTTGAGTAAGTCTTTTCATGGAGCAAAAGCTTTCATTTTAGAAATATCCTTTCATTAGACTGACAGGCAGGGAAAAGAACTGACAATCATAAATAAAATAGAAAAGATGATCATTGAGTTTAAAAAAGAATATTAATGTTAATCTTTATAAAAATTATATATTATGAAGCTAATTAAGATCTGGGAGACATTTTTCTTACTTAACATGTGAATTTGAAAATATTTCCTGTGAATATTAATTCTAGTAATGACTATGATAAATAAAAGTGAGTAATAATCTTATACTTGAAAAGTATAAAATTAAATTGTTTTTCTTTTATGATTCTAAATCCAGTAAAAATGAAAAACTAAAGCATGAAATTTGAATACTTTATGTTTATGAACAGCGTATGAATGAACATTATAAATCACAATAAATTTAGAGGATAAAAAGATCTAGCTAACATCTACTCCAATTTGAATACAAATGAAAGTTGATTATTTAGTTAATACTTTCAAATACCATCTTTGTATTTTGCTTTAATTCTACATTATTTAAGCGTAGGAAAAAAAGGCAAGAAAAACTGCTTTTGAAGTTTCCTCCATAGATGCATTTAAGTATTTTACTCTATAGAGATCCAGATTATAAAGAAAATAATAAAATTTAGTTCAGAAGATGACGTCAAGTTTCTAAATACTGAAACAATTTTATTTATTTTGATTTTAGTGACTAGAATCTCCCAGGGAAAAAACTTGAATAATATTCACTACATTTTGATTCTTTTTTAAAGATAACACTAAGTACTCCTATGATTTAGCTTAAATCTATACAAGAAAGACAAAGCATTTACTATGCTCCTTTTGAAAGCCATTCCGTACGGACATTGTATAAGCAACTACTATGAAACATAAAATTTAGGTTATAGAGTCATTAAATATCTTACTTATTATATTCATCCTAATTTAATACATCTATGACTTAATTTAAACATGACTACCTGAAGCAGTTGCTGTATGTAATTTTTGTGGACATTTGATACACATATCAAAGTAAGGTTAAATATTCAAGGCAAAGGTTTGATATGACTTCTAAATAATTCCTTTTAAACATTTTGTTAGACCTTCAAAGCATCAAAGAGAAGAGATGTGATACACCTACCTGCTTTTTAAAAGTTATACTTGACTGTTTATGAAATGAAATCAAAACATATAATGCATGACAAAATATTACAATAGTATTTTTAAAAGAATAGGTAAAAAATTAAAAACTATTTATATTACCATAATAAAGCAAACTTGGATAAAGCAAAAGTGGTGTGCTTAATCTCAATTTCCTATCCTGAACCAAAGTAGAATATTCTCTGGGTGGGATATTGTAAGAACTGTTTATTTATTTTTTTAGAACTTGGGGCTGAACCTAGGGGCTCTTAAATATTTTGCAAGGACTCTACCACAGAGCTGCACTCCAAGTCCATTTTTTACTTTTTCATTTTGAGACAGGGTCTCACTAAGTTACAAAATCTTCATGTGGCTTCGATCTTGAGATCCTCTTGCCTCAGTGTCCTAAGTCACTGGAATTAATAATAATTAATGTAATTAATAAAATAATTAATATAATTAATAATAATTAATATATTAATATATATTAGTCCTGCCTTCTAGATTTCCCTTTTGATGACTAATGCATTCAATCTTTTTTATTTCTTGTTACTTATGTATTTTATAATGCAATGTTATAAGTTATGTAATGGAGGAATATCTGAGGAAGTGTTTTCTGGAGTTTGGTGAGTGAAAGAAAAACATAGGTTTGGACTTGAAACTAAAACTCATATCCTTATATTAATCCCATTAAAATTCAAATCATGCTAAAGTAAATGTATTTGATTTCTCTCCTTCCAATTCACAAACTCCTCTACCTGTTATCTCATAACTTTCCTTTTAAACTTGACCTTGTAGCTGGGCACGGTGGCACAAGTTTATAATCCCTGACTCAGAAGGTGGAGGAAAGAGGATCACAATTATCCGTTGATAATTTCCACAGTTGGGTTCCCATTCTTGGGAATAGGGACAAATATGGATCTCTTCCAGTCAGTTGGCCAAGACGCTGTTTTCCAAATCCTTTGGAATAAATAAGTTTGCAGCCCCAGGCCTACACCTGTTTGTTGAAACACCTCTAT
Organism: Pedetes capensis; assembly: GCA_007922755.1. Lineage (NCBI taxonomy): Eukaryota > Metazoa > Chordata > Mammalia > Rodentia > Pedetidae > Pedetes > Pedetes capensis. The sequence continues at coordinate 5,818 of VMDO01004909.1, forward strand.
TGCTATTCCATCAATTCCTGGAGCCTTGTGTTTTGTCAATTCCTTCAAGGCAGCTTCTACTTCATCCTTCAGTAACATTGATTCCTCATCATATGCAAATTCTCAAAATTCTTTTTGGTTTAATAACTCTGTGTATTCCTTCCATCTTCTTTTGATGTTCCCTGCATCACTTCATATTTTCCTTATAGAATCCTTCACTACTGCCATACAAGGCTTGATATTTTTCTTCATATCCTTAAGCTTAATAAACATACAGCCTGTTCTTTCTGTTTGGTTTTCTGTCTCCAGCTCTATATACATGTCATTATAATATGCCGTTTTGTTTTCTTGAGCTGCCATTTGAAATTTTCGGTTTAGTTCTTTAACTTTGTCATGCTTCCTTTTACTTTAGCTGCTTGACGTTTAACGGCAAGTTTCAGAGTTTATTTTGACATGTAATTTGGTCTTTTCTTTTATTTCTGTCTTTTTAATAACCTTTTGCTTTCCTTGTGAATGATGTCTTTGATCTGGTGTTCCATTATTAGTGTCAACTGCATCAAACTTTTTCTTGACATGATCTCTGAACTCAGGATATACTCAAGGTTATAGTTTGGCTTTTGTACACTTATTCTGATATTCTTCAAGTTCAGTTTGAACCTGCATATGAACAATTGACAGTTTCATCCACAATCAGCACCTGGTCTTTTTCTGACTTTTAATTTTGAGCTTTTCCATCATTCTTTCCACAAATATAGTCAATTTGGTTCTTGTATGTTACATGTGGTGAATTCCACATGCATAGTGTCATTTATGTTGGTGAAAAAAAAGGCATTTTCAATGAAAAGGTCATCAGTTTGAAAAAATTCTATCATGTGATCCCCAGCATCATTTGTGTCACCAAGGCCATATTTTCCAACTATTGAGCCTTCTTCTTTGTTTTCAACTTTTGTATTTCAGTCACTAGTAATTATCAGTACATCTTGATTGCATGTTCAGTCTATTTCAGATGGGAAGATCTGATAAAAAAATCTTCCCTATCTTCATTTGTGGCCTTAGCAGTGGGTGTGTAAATTTGAATATTAGTCATATTAACTGCCCTTTCTTGTTGTTGTTGTTAGGTGCCATCAAATTGAGTCCTAACCATAGTGACCCTCATAGGGTTTTCAATGACTGATTGTTTTGAGATTGCTTTGGGAGTGGATTGTCCCATTTGTGTAGTGCTGGGGATTGGACCAAGTCCCCAGAGAGTGCAGAGCAGCACTCTATCAACTGAGCTAAACCCTAGTATGGACACGATTCTATCATTGACAGCATTGTATTTTATGACAGATCTTGAGATATCCTTTTTGATGATGAGGGCAACTCCATTTCTCTTTAATCTATTATTCCCAGCAATGTAGATATATGATTATCTGATTAAAAATAGACCATGACAGTCTATTTAACTCCCTGATACCTAGAATTTTGACATTTCTGTGAGCCACTCCCCTTTTGATGGTTTCTAATTTTCCTAGGTTCATACTGTGTACATTTCACTTTCCAATTTTTAATGGATGTTTATAATTGTCCCTCCTCATTTTGAATAGTGCCTTTTCAGCAAATGAAGTTCCCTAGGGCTTTACTCCATTCTCCTCATAAAGGTGAACTCATCTTTGAAGAGGCAACTCTTCCTTAGTCAACTTTTGAGTGCTTTCCAACCTGGGGGACTCATTTTCTGGCACTACATGTGACAGTGTTTCTCTGCTATTCATAGGGTTTGCAATGGCTAATAATTTCAGGAGGGGGTGGTCAGGTCCTGCTCTCTAGTCTGCGTTAGTCTGGAAGCTCATCTGAAACCTGTCTACCATGGGTGACCCTGGTGGTATCTGTAATACCAGTAGCATTGTTTTATCCCCTCAGTAACATGTAAGCCCTCATAGTACAGGTATATAATACATTTCCATGACTAATACTTGGAGCAGGAAAGACAAGTACATGTTGAATAAATGAGTAAAATTATAATGAGCTAACATAACCAAAAACATAAGGACAAATTTTACTGTATTTCTTCTGAAAATTTTCCCTATTCAAATAAATTTTAAATAACATATTTTGATATCTCATTCTTTGTTTTCCTTTTCAAAATTTCTCATTTTCCTTCTCCTCACCTAATTTCCCCTCTTTCCCATACCATTTGTTGCATGGTATCAATAGTTTGGTAAATAGAAGTTGTCATTGAAAGCATGGTATGTGTTTGAATTTGAGAAGATGCTAAACAGAAATGACAGAAGATCAACAGTTATACAATACAACTATATTGTATGTATTTAATATATTTCAACAAAAAGCAGTTGAAACCTAAAAACTCTCCTCACCTGGAGAACATGGTGATAAAAGCTACGTCAATGAACAACCCCAGAGAGAAAAGGCTGAGACACAGAGAGAAGCTTCCCAGTTCATTACAACTGTGTGAACATTCTAAGAACAACAAAAAAGAGGAACCTCCTAATTTCATATTTGAAATTTTATTACTAAAATATGTTTAATGCTTGTCTATGCCCATGAATTTGTTTTGAAAATGTGTTGATATTTTTCAGACATTTATAGAGATTACTGATTGAAAAATATATCTAAAATAAAAAGAATCTAATGAACTTAACAAAATACTTTATGAAATGTTAACACTGAAAAATCACTACACTAAATGTTCTTCTCTGTCATTGTAGCCTCCTAAAAAATTACTTTATATATAGCTTATCAAAGAAATTTGGTAGAAAATATTTTTCAGAGTAAATATTACCACAATGAAATTCTCAATTCTGGCAATATGAAAATGGGAGATCATTTTTATCACTAGCTCATAGACAATCACTATGATGTACCCCTATTGTCAATTTGAATTATGTTGAAGTATCATTTATAATGCAAAAAATCTTTAGAGTAGAACTATTGATTTTCTAAACTAATTTAAATTGTGTATAAACACTAATTTTTAAGTCAAATTTAGAGTAATTTTTAAAATTTATGTAATTTTTTTAAATGATACATTTTTAAAAAGTATAATGGAAAGTAAATGCCAACAGAAGGCCTTTCATCCAACTTCAGGAAAGCCTAAGGATTTAAATTTTGGCTTAATCCTTTCAACTGTTTGTGGTCTAATTGTTACACATTCATTACCAAATTTGTGTGATGTGGTAACTAAACATCTGTACTGACAGTTAAAGTCATTTATATAGTTGTAAGTAAGGAATTGGTTATATGAAGGTATGCCAAAGAATGGCAGGTAATTATAAGCCCTCGAGGGAGTTCTAAGACTAGCTAGTAACATATACACACACCACAGAAAGTACAGACTAAATATAAATGTAAAGACAACCCAGATCTGAGGGATTTTCTGAACTGAGTTGGTTTCATCATACATAACCTTGTTTCTTGCAGTATTAGAGCTTGAAACCTGGGCCTCAGGCAAGTGATCCATTACTGAGCCACACCCTCAGCTTTTTGTGTGTTTGTTTGTTTTTGTCTTGTTTTGTTTTTGATACAGGATTTCGCTAAATTCTGCAGGATGCCGATAGCATCAAATTTACATTCCTCTTGCATCAGTCTCTCAAGTTGCTGCTATCGAGCACGTGAGGAGAGACTTGGATTGGATATGTATGTTGTTGGTCTTCATTGCATGGCAATTTCTTTCTTGTATCTCCTCTTAAAAGTAAGTAAATATTTTGTTGTTGTTGTTGTTAGGTGCCATTGCATCAGTGTCCAATTCATAGTGACCCTATGTACAACAGGTGAAACACTATGGTCAGTGCTTCTCTGCTATTCATATGGTTTTCAAGGCGAATTGTTTTTTGGAAGTGAGTTGCCAGGTGTTTCTCCCAAAGTAAATATTTCAGTTTTGTGTACATATTGCCACTAGGAAATGAAATATAACAGAATCCAAAGCTCTCCTTGAGCTAAAAGGTCCTCTGTAGTCTGTATTTTTATCTGTTACCTCAAGATAAGCACTGCCACAATCCTATCAAAATTGATTTATTGTGTGGTATGACTTTGCCCATTTTATAAATGGAAATTTACATATGTCCTCCTTTGCATTTTGGCCTATTTTGCTCAACATTTTGTTTGTTACATTAATTCATGTGATACATAGGGAGTGAGATAAAGACAGCATTGGATCCACCCACTCCGAGTCCTCTGTAGTTTCACTCAGTGTGTGCTAATCATTTTTAACCTCACATAGATGTTTGACTTATTCTTGGTGTCACTGCTGTTTAAGTTTCTTTCACTGTAATCTAGTTTTTGTTTAAGCTCAAAATGCTTATTTGTGCAAGTGATAAAAAATTTATGTCTTCCACAAAGACTTTAAGAATCCTAAAAGTTTCTAAAAGTGAAGATTTGAAATGTTTACAGATGAAGATCAAAGAATGTAACCCTCAGTATAGGTTGTGACTCAACATTAGCAAAACAAAAATACTTACAACTGGGTCAGTATGCAACTTCACAATAAATGTAGAAAAGATCTAGGTTGTCCATGATTTTGCTTTACTTGGTTCTGCAATCAACACTCATGGAAGCAGAATTCAAGAAATAAAAAGATGAATTTCTTTGGGAAAAGCTGTGGCAAAAGATCTCTTTAAAGTATTGAAAACTAACAATGTCACATTAAAGACTAAAGTGTACTTGACTCATGCCATGGTATTTTCAGTTGCATCATATTTTTGTGAAAGCTGGAGGTTGAACAAGGGAGATAGGAGAGGAATTGATGCTTTTGAATTATGGTGCTGGAGACAAATATTGAATTTACCCTGGATTGTCAAAAGAACTAACATATATGTCCTAGAAGAAGAGCAGCCAGAGTGCTCCTTGGAAGAAAGGATGGCTAGACTGCATCTTACATATTTTAGACATGTAGTCAGGAGGGACAAATCCCTGGAGAAGGACATCATGTTTGGGAGAGTGGCAGGTCAATAAAAAAAAGAAAACTCTCCACTAGATGAATTGTCACACTATCTGCAACAATGGCTTAAACATAAATAAGATTATATGCCTAGCACAGAACTTGAGAGTGTTCAGTTCTGGTGTACATAGAGTCGCTATGAGTCAGACCTGACTCAAGCTACCTAAAAAAAACAAAAGTTTCTGAAACAATAACCTTAAAAAAATCATTCCTGATGTCTATGTTTTCAATATCAGATTATCACATTTTTTAGATATTTTATGTCTTTAAAAATTGTTCCTAGTATGTGCTGAACAAAGTAAGTCTTCTAACCTATGGTCACTGTAAAATGGATAAAATTTAATAAATTATCTGATGAGCCCAAGAAAAATTTTGTTATCCTCTTCACTTTTCTGCTTTCTATTTGACATATGACATGTAGTTTTGTAACTGATGTTGCAAGAAATAAAGTTATATATTAATTAATATAGAATTAGCTATGTTCACTTTTCCATATTTAACTATTTTGACAATTTAGATGTACATTATTATAATAGTACAACAATCTTACATTCCAAAATTTTTTGTTTTCCCATTTAGTATCCCAAGTAAAATTAGACAACCAGAAGCTTTTGAATTAGGTAATAAAGATGTAAGAACAGATTCTTACTCTAAAGATATGATCTGATAGCCATATTTTCTCCTTAGTTAATTTATTAGAATGTCCTTGCTTCTCTTTTAGTGGCTTGAAGTATGGTTCATTGTTCAATGTTTTGTGTCAGAGTGAGAGATTTCCCTGCTCCCAGGTTCTCTCCACAGACTAAGCTAATTAAATACAAAGCAAGAGAGATTTCCACCCTAATAAATCTGCCGGTGGGTTAAGACACTATGTCACTTTGGTAGTTCTTTCAATAAAGCCAGAAGGGATTAAAACTAGAGCTTTTTTAAATCATTGCCCATGACATTAGTTATAATCTTCCAATCCTACCCGATCACAATGAATGTTTTGACAGGAAAATTTCCCCATACTGCTCTCAGCAATCTAAGTGAGATGGTCAGCACTTAGGACAAGTGACAGATTCTATTATAAAAATTCATACACATTTTTCTTAGTGGCAGAAATAAAAGAAACTGATTTCCATCTCTATAAATCCTAATTGATCAAACTTGGCTATACTGGGAACATAAAACTGCTTCCCATATTAAGTCTTCAGTTTTTGACAACAGCCATCAAACTTGGTGACTGTTAAAATAGATGTTTATTTTGATTGTCCTGCCTGCTTTTCAACATGTCTGTTTGTAAACAAAATGAGTGGAAATCCCATGGTACTTTATAAGTTTCTCAAACATAGCAGATCCTGTAAGATTAATTTATATTTGGATTTAAGTTTCTTTAAAGAAAAAATCAATTGAATGTAAAGTTTACTTCTTGTTTGCATATTTAAAAGTAACCAGCCGTCATTTTAAAACAGCTACTCTAAGAGGGCACAGATATGGCTGATTTTGAGTACACAGGCCCAGAACTAGAAAGTTCCTCCTAAATATGGTAATGAACATGCTATATTTTATAAGCTTCCTTTGGTTGAAACAGAAAGATGCACCATGTTGGGTTGAAGATTTCATTATTAGAATCTGCCACTGCATTTATTTGATTAAATGATTCCAAAGTTTATCTTGTATATTTCCTCCATGACATTTCCCCAGAGCTGCCATGCATGACTTTCTATTTTCTAGTTTCCCTTTACAATACTATAATATTATATACTATAAAATAATTATGGACTATTCTTTCCCCATACACCACCATTGGATTCTTCCAGCAACTCTTTATCTTCCTATAACAAAAATTGATTCCTTATGGCAACATAAGTATTTGAGGGATGAGTATAGATAATAATAGTGTAATTCAACAAAATGTCCCCAATGAATGTGTCCAATGGCAAGCAATAAGTGGCAACAACTTGGGTGTGGATTACTGAAAAAGTAACTGTATCCATTGAATTTGTATGTGTGGATCTACAAAGTAGAGGAATATCAGTGAAATAAACAAAAATCTTTGCCCTCAGAGAGCTTCCTTTCTATTAATATGCCCCTTAAAAATGTTGCCCTCAACCCCTGTCTCTATCCTGCCTGAATTTCTTATATTGTTGTTTCATAAAAGTAAGGTTTTAATGATCACATTCAAATGTATTTCTTAGACAATAGGCATGACACTGAAAATCATTTTAGTGTGAAGAAAATTTTCATGACTAGACAGTCATTAAGTAGGTTCTTTATAGGATAGAGGAGTTTTTCATTGAGAAGAGGAAATTTTAGACAAAAAGCATCTATGGACAGTGGCTAGCAGTTAATTAAAAAAACATAAATCCTAGACAAAAATGAACAAAAAAATGCATAGATATAAATAGAGATATTTATGAAGCTATTTTGGCATACATCATATGTTTTCATTTTCTTACAAAATAACCACTAGATTTCACTTTGCGCAAAAGACTTCCATGTCCAGAAGAGCCCTTGAGATGGAGATCACTAATTCTGTATTTTACTAGAAGTTGATCTTCATCTGTTTGGCTTCTCATTACTTTCAAAGATGCTAGAGGGATTGGCAGACAGAGAGTTGCTAGCAGATATACAAGTAATTTTGCCAAACATGATTGAATGTGTTACACTGGGTATGATCAACATTCACAATGATTGGAGTGGCGGCACACCGAAGGAGATATGTGTTTAGAACTGCTCACGGCTATTCCCAGGTGGCAAAGATAAAACTAGTGGGAAATTAAGCAAAGCAAAAAAATGCTTATTTTCATTATGATAATTCCCAGCAGCAAGGTCTTTTAGACTATAGTAAAGTTTTCAAAGTTTTCCACTTGAATTACGTAAAACTAGATTAGACAAGGCACTAGAGAATTTACTCAAGGGTAAAACCTGGCCATGACAGAAAGATGGGAAGATGAGCAAACTGTCATTTTGTTTTTTTAATTGCTATGACTCCAGGAAACCTAGGGTAGATTTAAATACATAAAACTTGCCCTTTTAATTTTCCAAGATTAAAGCATGTTATTCTTCTTCATAATCAGAATAGTCACTAAAGGAACCAGATCATTGTGAGTTGTGAGTGACTAGATTTTTCAGTAGGTAATCTGAATAACTTTTTCACAGTGAATTGGCCCTAACATAATTGGTATATAATAATCACGTACTATCTGTGGAGTCACAAATGACCTAGATAATATGCTGTCTATGTCACCCTATTTTCAATTCTATGAAATTACTTTTATTTATCCATATGTCTCAAAAAGTACAAAAATTCCTGTCTATTTTTTAAAAAAAAACTAAATCCCCTAAACCAGAGACACATTCAGACATAAATTGTTAGCTTTATAACATGGGACATATTCCTTCTAAAAATTCATCTCAACCTAATTCATTTGTCTTCTTTGAGGAAAGTAAAATTGAATTTACTATCAGTTAAGTGGGACAGATATTTAATTCCTAAGAGTGATTAGAGTCACAGTAATAATAAATTTAAAAAAAACAATGGAAATGACTAGCCAATGGCATTAAACCAAGAATAGCATTAGCTTCTATATCAGAAGTTCTATAATAAAATTTGTTTAAAATTGTTTGTTGTTGTTAGGTGCCCTCAAGTCAGTATCTGACTCATAGCAACCCTAAGTCCAACAGGCGAAATACCATGGTCAATGCTTCTGTGCTATTCATAGGGTTTTAATCAGCAGATTGATTTTTGGGAGAGGGCTGCATCCTTCTCCCAAGCCTATAGCACCTGGTGTGCCCAGGCGGTCTCCCATCCAAGTACTAACCAGGCTTGACCTTGCTTAGCTTCAGAGATCTGACAGGGATCCAAAGCCACAAGGCTACTGCTGCAGGCTACAGTTTAAAATTGTTGTTGTTGTTGTTAGGTGCTGTTGAGTCGAGTCTGACTCAGAGTGACCCTATGTACAGCAGATCAAAACAGTTGCCGATTCTGTGCCAGGCAAATGATCTTATTTATGTTTAAGCCCATTGTTGCAGACACTGTGTCAATCCATCTGGTAGAAGGTTTTCCTCTTTTGCGTTGACCTGCCACTCTCCCAAACATGATGTCTTTCTCCAGGGATTGATCCCTCCTGACATGTCCTAAATATGTAAGACGCAGTTTGGCCATTCTTGCTTCCAAGGAGCACTCTGGTTGCACTTCTTCTAAGATAGATTTGTTGGTTCTTTTAGCAGTCCATGGTATATTCAATAGACGTCTCCAGCACCACAATTCAAAAGCATCAATTCTTTTTCTGTCTCTCTTGTTCAATGTCCAGCTTTCACAACCATATGATGCCACTGAAAATACCATGGCTTCGTCTTCAATGTGACATCTTTGTTTTTCTATGCTCTAAAGAGATCTTTTGCCACAGCTTTTCCTAGAGCAATGTGTCTTTTGATTTCTTGACCGCTGCTTCCACAGGTGTTGATTATAGAGCCAAGCAAAGCAAAATCTTGGACAACCTCAACCTTTTCTCCATTTATTGTGAAGTTGCATGCTGATCCAGTCATAAGGATTTTTGTTTTGTTGATGTTTAGTCGTAACCCATATTGAAGGCTATGATCTTTGATCTTCATCAGTAAATGTTTTAAATCTTCTTCACTTTCAGCAGGCAAGCAAGCAAGCAAGCAAGCAAGTGAAGTTTAAAATTAGGCATTTTTATTTTCAGCTCATACCTGTTTCTTTCAATATTCTTCAGTTTATAACACCAAGAAGCTATGGACATGACTAGGGCATTTAACTATCAAGGACACACATAGACAAGAATCTGCATAGGAAGGGATATTTTATTTCACTTCTACAAGAAGAGTGAGGGGGAATATAAATAAAGCAGTCACAGCAAAGTTCTGAGTATAGAAAGTTAAATTGAGTATGGAAATACACCAAATTAAAATCTTTCACTGTAGGCTTAAGCAGTAAAGAAAGCAAGTGAGTCAGGTGAAATTTTATATCCCAGTTGGAGGTTATTTCGGCTTGAAATTGGAAGAATAACAATCCATAGCCTTTTTGTTTCTCTTCTATTTATTTATATTTTAGGGAAAACTATATAATTACAGAGCCTGCAGCAGTAGCCCTGTGGCATCCGATCCCATCAGATCTCGGAAGCTAAGCAGGGTCAGGCCTGGTTAGTACTGGATGGGAGACAATCTGGGAACATCAGAAGCTGTAGACTTGGGAGAAGGACCTGGCAATCCCCTCCCAAAAATCAATCTGCCATTGAAAACCCTATGAACAGCAGAGAAGCAGTGACAATAGTGTTTCTCCTGGTGTACAGAGGGTCGCTATGAGTGGGATACCGACTCGACAGCACCTAACAACAACAACAATATAATTACAGAAGAGATACTCAATCTCATCTCCTCGCCTTTCACTATTTAATGTGTTCTAAATAATCAGTGAGAGCTGGGGTTTAGCTCAGTAGGTAGAGTGCTGCTCTGTGCTCTCTCAGTTTCTAGGTTTGATCCGAAGCACTGCAAAAATGGAAGGACCTGGCAATTCACTCCCAAAGCAATTCTGAAACAATCAGCCCTTGAAAACCCTATGAGGGACTCTACGAGTCAGACCTGACTCAGTGGCACCTAATAACAACCACAAATATTCAGTGTATACCTAAGAGCTCATGAATGGACAATTATTGGTCACTAATCCAGAGTAACTTGCAGCCGTAGCCCTGTGACATCTGATCCCATCAGATCTCAGAAGCTAAGCAGGGTCGGGCCTGGTTAGTACTTGGATGGGAAACTGCCTGGGAACACCAGGTGCTGTAGGCTTGGGAGACAAACCTGGCAAACCACTCCCAAAAATCAATCTGCCATTGAAAACTCTCTGAACAGCAGAGAAGCACTGACAATAGTGTTTGGCCTGTTGTACGCAGAGTCACTATGAGTCGGATATTGACTCGATGGCATTTAATAACAACAACAACCAAGAGTAGAAGTTACTTTGACCTTACCTTCTCTTCTGTGCATTGTGGGAACATGTCTTCTTAAATTAAAAGTATCAGCTTTTACAAATAGAAATATATTCATTTAAATTTGAATTTCAGATAAAGTAGATTTGTTTTTAGTATTAATTATGCCCCGTACAATGTCTGGCCATATTTATCCTCAACAAAATTGTAATTTCTATGCAATATAAATTTAACTGAGCATCTTGAGTTTCATCTAAAAGTCTTTAGAATATGTTCTTTCCAAGTGCTGTTGAAAATGACATGTCCAGAGAGATGTAAAGGTTCTGGACACAAATACTATGAGGCACTTACTTGTGAAACTGAATATCTCTCAACAGACAGTTCTCTGACAATATAACCCAATCAATAAAGGTAGCTACACTAGTGATTGATTGTATTTAGTGTAATATCATTTTAAGAGCAATTGATGAGAGCTGGGTGCTGTGGCACAGGCCTATAATTCCAGTGGGTCAGGAGGCAGAGGCAGGAGGATCGCAAGGCAGTCTGTGTAATTTAGCAAGACCCTGTCTCAAAAATTTAAACAATTGGTAGGAGGGGGGCAGCTCAGTGGTACAGCACTCGCAAAGCATGCAAGCACAAGGCCCTGGGTTCAACCCCAAGAACTGCAAAACAAGTAGTAATTGATGACTCTTTCAATGAGATAATGAGCATCCAGGCCTAGGGTACAAGTCTGCTTTTCCCCAATCTCTTCAAGGGAGGTATTTATTTCTAGAGAAAAATAGCAATCTTCTTGATTTCCTTTCTCTTTCCAGTCCCTTCACACTTTAGAATAAAAGGCAATCCACACACAATGCAATTCCAAACAATCTGCCATTGAAAACCCTATGAAGAGTAGAGATGCATGGTATATATCAGGTAGTGTTTTGTTCTATTGTATACAGGGTCCACTATGAGTTGGATGTGGTTCAATGGAACCTAAGGACAATATCTTTATTTTCGTATCTGTTATCCAAACTTTCCCTATTATCCCTCCCCCAAACCCATCCTAAATCACCATTCTACACTCACATCAACTTTGTTTAGCATCCACAAATGAGAGAGAATATGACATATCTGTCTTTATGTGTCTGGCTTTTTTTACCTGATATGAAGTCTTCCAATTCCATCCATTTTGCTGCAAATGATAGGATTTCACTTTTCTTTATGTTGTTAGGTGCCGTCAAGTTGGTATCCAACTCATAGCGACCCTCATAGGGTTTTCAGTGGCTAACTGTTTCGGGATTGTCTTGGGAGTGGATTGCCAGGTCCTTCTCCCATTTTTGTGGTGCTGGGAATTGAACTCGGGACCTCAGAGACTGTAGCCCAGCGCTCTACCAGCTGAGCTAAATCCCAGCCAACTTGTTTGGCTGAGTGAAAATCTGTTGTATATGTTTACCACATTTTGTTTATTAATTCATTCATCAATGGGTATCTAGGTTGATTTTATATATTGGTTTATATATTTTGAATAGTGTCAATAAACTTGGAAGTTCTGGTAATTCTTTGATATACAGATTTCATTTCCTTAGGATATATACCCAGAAGTGGGATATAAGGATCATATGGTAAGTATATTTTTAGTTTTTTAAAGAACAACCATACTATTCTCCATAATGGCTGTACCAGCATACATTCCCACCAACACTGTATAAGTTCCCTTTTTTTGCACACCCTCACCATCAATTGTTGTTTTTTTGTGTGTGTATTTTTGATAATAACATTCTAACCAGGATGAAATGGTATCTCATTGTGGATTTTGACTTGCATTTCCCTAATTGCTAATGACACGCAGTATTTTTTATATTTTATATTTTTTTTGGCAATTTATATTTCTTGTCTATTTACATGATTTGCCTATTTTTATTTGGGTTACTTGTTTTGTCATTGATGTTGTTAAGTTTCTTGAGTTGCTTATATATTCAGGATATTAACCATTTGTTCAGTGAATGGTTTGAAAATAGTTTCTCATGATTGGAATTTGAAAATATCCTCCCATTCTATAGGTGTTCTCTTCAACCTGTTAATTCTTTCCTTTTCTGGGCAGAAGCTTTTCAGTTTGAAGTAGTCCCATTTGCCTATTTTTTGCTTCTATTTTTGTGCTTTGGATATCTGATCCAGAGTGCATGCTCATACTGATGTCTTAAAGTATTTCCCGTATTTTTTCTAGTATTTTTACACTTTTGGTTTTGTATTTAGGTCTTTGAACTATTTTCAGTTTATCTTTTTTTGTATAGTGAGAGGTAGGGACCAAGTTTCATTCTCTTACAGATGGATATCCAGTTTTTCCAGCCCCATTTCTTTGAAGAGGCTATCCTTTCTCTAATGTACCATCTTGTCACACTTGTCAAGAAGTAGTTGGCTCTAGAAGCCTGAGTTTATTCCTGGGAGCTATATTCTGTTCAGTTGGTCTGTGTATCTATTTTAAGCTACTATTTTGCTCATTTGGTTACTTTTAGTCAGGAGTATACCTTGAAATTAAGTATTGTAAAGTTTCCAGCTTTGTTTTGTTGGCGATGGTGGTGTTTGTTTTTGTTGTTTGCTTTATTTTATTTTGTATTTTTTTTTAAGATTACCTTGGCTACTCAGTCTTCCTTGCCTCCTTACGAGTTTTAAGATTTTTTTCTAGTTCTGTGTAGATTGCCATTAGAATTTTGCGAGATTGTGTGGGATCCTTAGATTTATTTGGGTGGTGTGGACATTTTCCCAACATTAATTCTTCCAGTTCATGAAAATAGGAGAGTTTTCTATCATTTTGTGCCTTCTTTTGTTTCATCAGTTTTGTAATTTTTATTGCAGATGTCTTTTGCTTAGAATCACATTGTCAGCAAACAAAAATAATTTGATTTCTCTTTTCCTGTTTGCATTATTTTCTTTCTTTTGCCTAATTGTACTAGCTAAAACTTCCAGTTATATTGATTAAAAGCAAAGAGAGTAAATATCATGGTCTTATTAGCAATCTTAGAGGAAACACTTCCAGCTTTTGCCTATCTAGCATAATATTGGTGTGTGACTGTCATCTAGAGTCCTTACTATGTTGAGGTACAATCCTTCTATACCTATTTTTTTATCATGAAGGAATATTGGCTTTTGTCTAATTTTTATGCATCTAAATTTTCATCCTTTGTTCTGTTGATGCAATGTATTACATTTATTGATTTGTATTGTTGGACTCCTCTGTGGTTTAGTTCACTTGGTAGAGTGCTACCCTGAGTTTGATCCTTTGCACAGCAAAAATGAGAGAAGGATCTGGGATTTCACTCCCACAGCAATTCCAAAATAACCATCTATTGAAAATCCAATGAATAGAGCCAGGCCCAGTGGTACACAACTATAATCCCGGTGACTCAGGAGGCAGAGGCAGGAGGATTGCAAGTTCAAGGTCAGAGGCAGTCTGTGTAATTCTGTGAGACCCTTGTTTCAAAAAGTAAAAATATGGGCTGAAGGTGCAGCTCAGTTGGACCTTTGCAGATCAGTTGCAAAGCATGCAAGTGAGAGGCCCTGGGTTCAACCCCCGGTACTGCAACAACAACAACAACAACAACAACAACAACAACAACAACAACAACAACAACAGCAACAAACATGAATGGCAAAGAAACATTGACATAGTGTCAGACATGTCAGTAGTGTTGGAGAGTCTTTCATTCTGTTGTATAAAGGGTTGCTATGAGTTGGACGCAATTTGACAGCACATGACAACAACATATATTGAAACATCCTTATGTCCATGAAAGAAATCCAACTTGATTATGGTAAATTATCTTTCCAATGTACTGTTGGATTGAATTTTCTAGTATTTTGTTGAGTATTATTACATCTATGTTCATCAAGATTAGTGTTCTATCGTTTCCTCTCTCTCTCTCTCTCTCTCTCTCTCTCTCTCTCTCGTTGTTGCATCCTTTTCCAGTTTTCTTGTCAAGATAAAGCTAACCTGATAAAATGAATGTGGAAGACCTCCTTCAATTTCAATATTTCAATTTTTTGAAATATGGGGTAAATTATGTTGTTTCTTCCTCAAAAGTTTGTTACAATACAGCAGTTTATTCAGCCACTTGCTTCTGCACTTTTCTGTTTGGAGACATATTTACTCATATTACTCACTATTCTTTCCCTGCTCAGCATTTCTGACTTTTTGGTTTCTTTTTGTTATGTTCTATCTGTTTAGAAATTTATCAATTTCTTCTAGGTTTTCCAATTTGTTAGCACATAATAGTCCCTAATGATCCTTTTTATTTCTTTGATATCATTTGTAGTGTCTGCATTTTAACTTCTGATTTCATTGTGTCTTTTTTTTTCTTGTCTTATCTAGCTAACATTTTTCAATTTTGTTTATCTTTTAAAAGCTAGCACTTCATGTCACTAATCTTCACATTTTTAGTCTCTATTTCATTTATTTCTGGTCTGAATTTAGTTATTTTCTTTTTCTGCTTATTTGGGGTTCGGTTTCTTCTTACTTTCCTAGGTCTTTGAGATGCTTTGTTTATTTGATTTTTTTAATGTAGTCATTGTTGCTATAAATTTCCCCCTTAGTACTATTTTTAAGGTATTCCACAGTTTTTACTGTGTTGTACTTGAATTTTCATTTGTTCCAATAAGTTTTTACTTTAACTTTTGATTTCTTAAGTGACCCATTTCTCATATAAGAACAGGTTCAGTTTCCATGTTGATGTACAATTTCTATAATTTCTTTTGTTTTTTTCTAGTTTTATCCCAATGTGGTCAAAAAAGAAACAGAATATTTTTTTTGACTTTTCAAAATGCATCAAGATGTATTTTGTGGGCTAATATATGTCTTCTTCTAGAATATGTTCCATGTGTAGTTAAAAGAATGTGCATTCTGCAGCTATTAGATACATGTATTTCTTTATTTGTTCAAATATTTCACAGCCAATTATTTTACTTTTACTGTGATTAACATTTGCCAAAAGAAGAAAACCACCATATCTCCATTCATCCATACAAAAAACAGAAATATTACATACTTATTCCACTGTATAATGTTATTAAAACAGACCTGGGACTATTGGTAAAAATTTAAGCAGGAAAAATATGTTTGGGAGAATTATTGTACAGTATGTTGACTATATATATTTAATTGTGAATATTTGCTATTTTATTGTTCTGTTTTGGGGGACAGGCTCTTCCTCAATACCTTTAGGTTAGTGTCCAACTCACTAAGTAGCCCAGAAAGGCCCTCAAGTGGTAATCTCCTTGCCTCAGTTTGTGAGTGCTAGAATTGTAGTTGGATACATAACACCTAGCAATGAATTGTATTGTTGAAAATTATGCCTACAACTAGATTTCAAGTGTCTCAATGCAAAAATATGACCATCCAAATTGACTTAATTAGCTTGAGGTAATCACATTACATAATGTATACATATATTAAAACCTATTGTACTCTGTAAATATATAAGGTCTTTTTGTGTCTCAAGTAGAAAATTTAAAGAATTAAAGTGCGGTCATACATAATGAAAAAGTTCCTGGATAGGTAGATGTATTTTAAAATCTTTTTTGTTGATTTTAAAATCTTTTTTGTGGATTGTTTCAGTTGGAAGATGACTTCAAAAATATTGTGCATGTGTACTATGTGTTATCGCTTTTTGTTGTTGTTAGGTGCTGTCCAGTCGGTATCCAACTCAGCGACCCTCTGTTCAACAGGGGAAACACTATTGTCAGTGCTTCTCTGCTGTTCATAGGGTTTTCAATGGCAGATTGATTTTTTGGGAGGGGGTTGCCAGGTCCTTCACCCAAGCCTACAGCTTCTGGTGTTTCCAGGCGGTCTCCCATCCAGGTACTAACCAGGCCCAACCCTGCTTAGCTTCAGAGATCTGACGGGATCAGATGCCACAGGGCTACCGCTGCAGGCAGTGTTATTGCTAGGTGCCTTCAAGTAGGGTCCAACTCATAGAGACCTTATGTACAACAGAACTAAACACTCCCAGATTCTGTCCCAGGCCGATGATTTTTTATTTTATTTTTTTATGTTTAAGATCACTGTTGCAAACACTGTGTCAATCTATGTGCTTGGGGTTTTCTTTCTTTGTTGTTGATCTGCCACTCTCTCAAACATAATGTCCTCTCTAGGGATTAGTCACTCCTGACAACATTTCCAAAATATGGAAGAGGCAGTCTAGCCATCCTTGCTTCCAAGGAGCACTCTGATTGTACTTCCTCTAGGACAGATTTGTTGGTTTGTTTGGGAGTCCAGTGTAGATTCAATATTCATCTCCAACACCATAATCCAAAAGCATCAATTCTTTTCCTGCCTTCCTTATTCAATGTCCAGCTTTCACTACTATATGATGTGGCTGGAAATATCATGGCATGAGTAAGGCTCACCTTCCTCTTCAATGTGACATCTTTACCTTTCAACACATTAGAGAGGACTTTTGCAACAATTTTTCCCAATGCAATGCATCTTTTGATTTCTTGAATGCTGTTTCTGTGGGTGCTGATTGTAGAACCAAGTAAAGCAGAATCTTGGACAGTCTTTTCTCCATTTATCTGAATTCTTATTTTATTTATCTTGGATTTCTTATTAAGGATGAATATTCCTTAGATAATGTTGCTCAAATCCAAACCATAGTGACCCTAAGTCCACCAGAACAAAACACTATTCAACAATGTGCCATGTATACAATCTTTTCTGTGTTTGAGCCCAAAGTTGCATCCATTATGTTTCTTCTCATTTTGAGGCAAGCTATATCAGCAAATGGAGGTTCCAGGGGCTTTACTTCATTCCCATCATTAAGATTCACTCTATTTTGAGGAGGCAACTCTTCTGCAGTCATCTCTTGAATGCTCTCCTGCCTAGGGGACTCATTTGCTGGTATTATGTTTGACAGTTCTTTTCCACTATTCACAAAATTTTTGATAGCTCATTATTTGAGGAGTGGATGGCTGAGTCCTTCTCCTTAGTCTGTCTTAGTCAGGAAGCTCAGCTGAAATCTGTCCACCATGGGTGGTACTGCTGGTATCTAAATACCTGTGGCATTGCTGTCAGCATCACAGCAACACACAAGTCCTCACAGCATGACAAGCTGACAGACATGTGGAGGAAAGTGAATAATAGACTCCTGATATCTGGATACAGATTTTTCTAATTGCAAAGATATTTTAATATTTGCCTTGCTTATTATATGTTTAGAAGGTATTTCTGAACACTTTGCACAAACGAAAATGTATTTAATGTATATAAACTTGTGCAAAAAGTATTCCTTAATTTCCAATGTCAAAATTGACTTTTAGACATTATATTGTCATCTTAGTATTAACTCCCTGGGTAAAATTCTTCAATGCTTTTCTGTATGTATCCTTACAGAAAGCAAGCAAACAAGCAACAGCAAAAACAAACAAACAAACAAACAAAAGAACCACAAGCTAAAGTGTTATCATGGCTTATTTACCTACCTTGATTTATCTTTCCATCACTCACCTGATTTGTCTTTTAGGATCTAAAATATGTGCGATTTTCCAAATGTGCCATTTCCTTTCTAAACTTCTGGCTTTTACAGATGCTATAGAATACACCATGGACTGCCAAAAGAACCAACAAATCTGTCCTAGAAGAAGTACAACCAGAGTGCTCCTTGGAAGCAAGAATGGCCAAACTGCGTCTTACATATTTCAGACATGTAGTCAGGAGAGATCAATCCCTAGAGAAGGACATCATGTTTGGAAGAGTGGCAGGTCAAAGCAAAAGAGGAAAACCCTCCACCAGATGGATTGACACAGTGTCTGCAACAATGGGCTTAAACATAAATAAGATCGTTTGCCTGACACAGAATCGTCAAGTGTTTCAATCTGCTGTATATAGGGTCGCTATGAGTCGGACTCGACTCGAAGGCACCTAACAACAACAACGATTCTTTTGCCTGGGACACTCCTTCTTCTCTTTTGTCCTTATTAATCTCAATTATCATTTGGTGCTTAGCTTCTGCAGCTCCTTTTTTCTGGGAAAATCAGAACATAGAACATCCCCACTTACTCTGTAACCTCTGTAGCATCCTATATTTCATTCATAAATGCATTTTCACACATACTTAGATTCTACTTTAAGACCCTCCATAATAAAAGTATTTTCTTCTCCATCAAACCAGTTCAGTTGGTTAAATGCATTCATTTTTCTATCCCTTAATACTTTTGCATCTTTGAGGGAGAAAATTAGACCATTAATTTCTAACCTACAAACAAAAATATCTGGACTAGATAAACTATATCATAATCACAGATCATAAATGTCATACATGTATGACTAGGTATACGATATTTCAAATAGATAATGGATTGAAGATATTTGAATATTGATTTGAGAATATATTTTAAAATTCCATAAGAACATAAATAAATTAATTTTAATAAGCACAAAAGTAAATAGCATATAAAAGTCCATATATATAATATATAAAGTTATACCTTGTCATTAAAAATGTGCCATATCCTTAAATACATCTTTTGCTTTTACAGATATTCACAGCTATACATTATAAACAACCTTATTGGAGATAATACAAAACTGTTCCAAAAATTTTTCAAACCATCTAGATATCATTCCCATGTGGATTAGTATAATAAATACAAAGGAAACTGAAGAAACTTTTGAATAAATATCTTTGTCCATTTTTTAATTTAATTGGATTAGTTTTGACATTTGAATAAGTGACAGTTACATCCCAATTTATCTTGAACTTTCAGAATGCTGAGGTAATGGCATAACAAATCATCAATGTAGTTGGAAAGAAACTGAACCTTCAGAAAGAGTTCAGCACTTGCAGTGAAGAAATGTACAAAAGATTAAAATACCAATAATTAAGATGAAAATGTTTCAGTTCTGGTGAAAATATACTAATAAACAGATATATAATTACGCTTCAGTTGAGCATTTCAAGATAGTCTAAAAATTAAATTATATTACTGTTGTCTAATTCATTCTCTGAATAAAGTAGAAGATATTATATTTTCAGCTCATTGGAAACCATGCTTTTAATGTCATTAGTAAGTAGAGCAAAGCTTATCAATTGATTTAAATGCTTAGAATTTAATATTTACTGGGAGAATTTTAATTGTTTGCATTACTACTTAAGCATTTTAAGGTGATTTGTATTTTAATATGTGCTTTGGAAATAAAGCATTCACTCCTTTTTCACAAAAAGGGGGCTGCTTCCTATGACAGAAATATTTTTCCTCTATCCGTTCAAATTCTTAAATATTCCTTTTCTGGAAAATGTTGATATTATTCTAGAAGTCTAAAGTGGTTGTAAAAACTTGTAATGAGCACTTTGATAATTTTTAGTCACACTTATTTCAACATATAAGTTCACTGTTTAATTATATCCATATATTGGGTAGTAGTTTTTCATTTCAATCAATATATAGTATTTTTTTAAATCACAATCCCACTAAATGCCCTAAGAAATTTTGTGACTTTCTATTTTAATGTCACATTACATCCGTATCAACCTGGCTTCAGTTCTCATAAGCTAGGCAGAGTATGACCTGGTTAATACTTAGATGAGAGACTGGTTGGGAATAACAGGTGCTATAGGCTTGGGAGAAAGACCTGGCAGCCCACTCCCAAAACAATCAGCAACTGGAAACCTTATGCATAGCAGAGAAGCACTAACAATAGTGCCAGGCATGGCAGTGTTGGGTAGTATTTCATCTGTTGTACATAGAGTCACTATGAGTCAGACCCAACTCCATGGTGCCTAACAACAGCAATATATCCAGACACTGCATAGTGAATTTTTTAGCATACACAACACTCACAAGTACATATACATACACAGAACAAAGTGATTTTAATTTTAATTGTACCATAAATGCCAAAATGTATTAAGGTACAGTGAAAATATAATCCAAAATTTGTTTGTCCAACCTATTGTTGCTTATGTGCCTGCAGCGGTAGCCCTGTGGCATCCGATCCGGTCAGATCTGGGAAGCTAAGCAGGGTCGGCCTGGTTAGTACCTGGATGGGAGACTTCCTGGGAACACCAGAAGCTGTAGGCTTGGGTGAAGGACCTGGCAACCCCCTCCCAAAATCAATCTGCCATTGAAAACACTATGAACAGCAGAGAAGCACTGACAATAGTGTTTCCCCCGTTGTACAGAGGGTCGCTATGAGTCGGATACCGACTTGACGGCACCTAACAACAACAACAACAACATTGTTGCTTATATTGCAGTAGTAATATTTCTGTATCTCTACTTCATAACTTAAAAAGAATGAATTTGGATTATTTTGTTTTTATTTCCCTATTCTCTTCTATATGTCCCTTTTGGGCCTATTGGGCCTTTTAAAACTAGACATTTATTTTAAAATATTCTCTTTTGTAGTGATTTACACAGTAGTATCATAAAATAAACTACAAAGCAGAGAGGTGACTGCATATCAGTTCATAAGAAATAGTTTAGATAAAGTGCTACACATCATACAGATATAATTTTATAGCAAATCAATATGTGCCAACTATCAAAATACATCAATTTAATTTAAATAAAAAATCAAAAGCCTAAGTTACAGGAACTTATTTTTCAATAGAAAGCCACCTGTCCTCACCAGATATAATCACAGAAGATTTCATAGAGAACATTAAAAAGATATGTGCTTGGATAGTTATGAAATGATTTGAATTTTGATTATTCAGACAGTGTAGTGTGACTAAGTGCAGAGATAGAAACATATGGCAGTACGTAAGGAAAGTTAATGCTATAGAAAACAGTAAAATATGAATCTTGCTATAGTCTGGACACCAATGAGGGTTTAACATACTGGGTAGCAATATAATTTTTCCATGTATTAGAACAGCACTCTTATATGTTGTACAACTTTAGGTAGGTATTTTCTTTACTTTTCTCCTTTAAGAACCCAGAGCAAAATTTCAAAGAAATGATTACACTAAATACATTCACTAGTGTAGTTATCTTTATTGATTAGATATGCATATTAGGAGAAGAATAGATCAGTATCTTTTGTAGTAGAAAGATTGATAAGCCAAATGCTTGGGCAAGTAATAGAAGAAAGTATGTGTATTGATAATGCCACATCTAGTTATATCTTGGCCTACAGCCGTAGCCCTGTGGCATCCAATCCCTTCAGATCTTGGAAGCTAAGCAAGGTCAGACCTGGTTAGTACTTGGATGGGAGACCGACTGAGAACACCAGATGCTGTAAGTTTGGAAGACGAACCCAGCAACCCACTCCCAAATATCAATCTGCCATTGAAAACAGCAGAAAAGCACTGACAATAGTGCTTCGCCTGTTGTATGCAGGGTTCCTATGCATCAGATACTGACTCCACGGCACCTACCAACAAGAAGTTTTTCGTGTTTATGCTGTTTTGGATGCATTTTACTATGTAAAATTTTAACTTTCAGGACAAGTGAGGATTAAAACAAATCCATCTTTATGGTGCAAAAGAATTATGAATGATCAATAATGTAAAAATAATATATATTAGTATTCAAAAGTGAAATTCTGAATTTGAAGCAATTTATAAAAAATAAAAGATACCAACCTGATTTAGACACCTACCCAGCTGAAATGCCCTCTGAGTTGCTTTCAGACCTCTCCTTTGCCTCACAGTCCTAAGAGATAGAAGATAATGCCTAAATCATCATAAAGCACCAGGAACATTTCAAAGCTTTCTCTTTTTATTTTAATAAATTTTATTTTGTGTATTTGAGATATACAGTTTTATGTTATGGGATTCAAATAGAAAGTACCTTCACTATAATTAATTAGTATATTGTCATTTTACATACTTTTATTTTGTGGCAAGATCTGCTAAATTTGAGTTATTTTAAAAAATCACTAATACAATATATTTTTGTTAAGTTTGGTTCATATACTGCACATTAGATCTGTAGACATGCTCATCCCATTCGTCTGGTATTTTGTATTGGTTGAACTCTATCTTCTCATTCCCCTTCTTCCATTCCCTGTCCATGATAAACATTTTTAGGTAAAAATGTATCTATTCTATGTCGTAGAAGATAAAACCTAGTGACCAGCTTTTTAAAATATTAACAACACCAAAGGCTCAACTAGGAAAATTAAAGTTAATAGGAAGAATTGAATTTTGAGAAATACTTTTGAGAAACATCTATCCAAAAAGAAGAAATATCAGAGGTTTGAATTTAAAAATCTTCCTCCAAGTCTTATAAAATTTATAAAATGTTAATACGTTTTTGTTTTTCCTCATACTAGCTTAGGCAGTTTTTGTGGGTTACATCATGTCCCCACTAAACAGATATGATGAAACACTCTAGTATGTCATAATGTGACCTTCTTCGGAAATATGAATCCTTACAGAGATTGTTGTTGTTAGGTGCTGTCAAGTCAGGTCTGGCTCATAATAACCCTGTGTACAACAGAACAAAATGCTTCTCTGCTATTCATAGGGTTTTCAATGGCTGATTTTTTCAGGAGTGGGCTGTCATGTCATTTTCCCAGTTTTGCAGTGTTGCAATCAAACCCAGGGCCTCAGAGAGCACAGAGCAGCACTCTACTAACTGAGCTAAATCCCAGTCCTCTTACAGAGCTCAAGCTGAAATGAGGTTGCTGGTATGGATTCTAATCCAATGAAAGTAAAGTTTTAATTAAGAAGGAGAAATTTGGAAAAAGAGACAGACATGAACAAAGAGAACAACTGAAGGCACTTAAGAAGATGCTCATGTTATTGGGCTAAAGCATGTAAAAGTCAAGTAACACTCAAGATTGCTGACAAACATCAAGAAGTAGGGTAGGTAAGAAAACTCCTCTAGAACTATTATAGAAAACATGGCTCTACTAATATCTTGATTTCAGACTTTTAACCTCTAAAACTATAAATTGATATATTTACATTTCTTTAAGGGCTCAGATATTGTTGTTGTTAGATGCCCTTGAGTCAGGTCCAACTCATGGTGACCCTATGTACAACAGGACAAAACAGTACCTAACGCTGTTGCATGCAAGTGATCTTTTTAAGTTTGAGCCCATTATTGTACCCACTATGTTTCTTCTCATTTTGAGTTGTGCCACATCAGTAAAAGGTGGTCTCAGAGAGGTTACTCCATTCCTGGCATTAAGGTTGACAATTCTGGAGGCAACTTCTTGAATGCCTTCCAGCCTGGGGGGCTCATTTTCTGGCACTATATTTGGCAGTGCTAATTGGCAATTTATTATGGTTCCCTAGGAAACAGAAAGAAAGTAATTAATACATTTTTATTAGCCTCATAATTAAAAGTATGGCTTATATTTCAATAAGATATCTGTAATTAGGTCATTTAGAAAAAATGTGATGTAAAATGCTGAACTGCTATCATAACAAATTAAGCTTCATATATTAGGAATTGATTAAAACATGCACTGGTTTACTACTAAAATAACATGCACTGGTTTAAAATATTATTCATCATTAATAAATTTAAAATGACCAAAATTATATATTGAAATACAAAATCATTTAAATTCATATACAGTAAATAACTTGGTATTTTAATACATGTAATTTTTATAAATAATAACACAAGAATATTATAAAATATGCACAAAATTTTAGAAATCATACAAAATATTATCTACATATAAACAAATTTAGACCATTAGTCTAAATCTTTCCTGAAAACCAACATTTTGAAAATCCAATGACTAATATAATATCCAGGGAGAAATTCCATATCTTACATATTTTCCAAACTCAAATGTAACACATAAACATCCCTTTTTTGATATCCCATCTATTTACCACAACATCTGTCCAGTGGTAGTGCTGGGTGAGCACTGCACCTATGTAACTGACATCCATATACATGACACCAAATACTGGTTGTCTTACAATATATGTCTTTATAACTTAAAATGTGAGAAAGATTTATTAACACATAAAATGACTAATGACTTGCAAGTTAAGAGTTTTTGTTTTTCTTGTTTTGTGATTTTCTTTTTTCATCTGAAGCAAATAAATCACAAATTAAGATGCCTCCCCCAAAATCTCAGGCTACAAAAACTAGATATGAGTGAGATTTTGCATTAATTTGAGTTCTACTCAGCAACAGTTTTAGGTAGCATTCCTCTTAAAATCAGAATTTGATATTTAATCATACATGTGAGAGATACCATGTTATTTGCTAGATGCTGTATAAGTAACACTGAGTGTGAAATTTCCAGGGAGAAAATGGATGAGCTGATTATCTCTGAAAGTGAAAACAATTATGGAATTAAATGTTAATAATTTAGGTTGAAAATACACTCTATACTGTTGGTGCCAAAAATACATATACATTTTAAGAGATTTTATCTACGTATTATTCTTCAAAATTGAATTTAATTACAGTAGCAATGTGTAGTATGATAGTCACTTAAAAAGTTGGCTTTAATCAAAGTTAGTTAAATGAATGTTAACACCACCATACCACAGGCAGAACTGTCAAAAGAAATGGCGGAAGCATATTGCCATTGGAGGAATGATAGAAAACTTTAAATTGACATTTGAAATTTCAGAACCCTGTGAAAGACCAATGAGAGTGGAGGCATGCATATGCAGCAGAACTTCCATCATCTCTAACAACTGCACACATTTGTGATAAGTTGGAGAGGCATGGTACTATGTGCGAAATGCATAAGGAAAAATGCAGGAGGCCTCACACAGCAACAATGTTTGCTTTTCCCGCTGTGGTAATCTAATCACTTTGAACACTTCTTTTATTTGCAGAAGTCAAGCATAATTTGTTTTCACTTTTTATTACTGATATGTTTTCAATGGGCTGGGATTTAGCTCAGTTGGTAGAGCACTGCGCTGCAGTCTCTGAGGTCCTGAGTTCAATTCCCAGCACCGCAAAAGTTAGAGAAGGGCGTGGCAATCCACTTCCAAGGTAATCCTGGAATACTTAGCCATTGAAAACCCTATAAGGGTTGCTATGAGTTGGATAGCGACTTGTTGGTACCTAACAACAACATGTTTTCAATATCACAATTTTAATACAGCTTTTTTTCTTAAAATGTATATATTTATTTGGTACCCTCTGTCCATTTGTATATTCACTCCTGAGAATTGCCACAGATTGCAAACTGTATAATCAACAAGCATGAAAACAGGGTAATATGTGCATCTAAATTCAATCCACTCGTGGAAATATTAAAAATATTTTAGAGATGGAATAAAGTAATACTCCTTATACATAAATTTCTTTTCTGTCTGGTATATGACACTATAAGAATGAAGATTAAATTTTCACATAATTGCTATAAAACACGTATCATTCTTGTACATGTTTCTAAGTGGCTTTCTCCAAACTCTCTTCTCTAAGGACTTTATACTAATCTGTTGTTGTTGTTAGGTGCCGTCGTGTCGGTATCTGACTCATAGTGACCCTCATAGGATTTTCAATGGCTGACTGTTTCGGGAATGCCTTGGGAGTGGATTGCCAGGGCCTTCTCCCATTTTTGCGGTGCTGGGAACTGAACTGGGGACCTCAGAGACTGCAGCGCAGTGCTCTACCAACTGAGCTAAATCTCAGCCCTTTATACTAATCTAGTGTCTCTAAAAATGTAAAAACTTCAATAGGGAATATATGAAGTAAAGTCATGAAATATAATCAAAATAATATCCCTGGATATAAATTTAATGAAAATTAATTTAGGGAAAGAGAATAGCCTGAAAGTCACTAAGGCAAACAACAAAATGATGAGGACAATGAAACAAGCAACCAACATCCTTCAATCATAAAAACAAAAAGAAGAAAGAAAATTTTCATAAAAACTTCCTACTAAAATAAAATGGTCATTAAAAATCAAGAAGCAATTAGTCATTCTTTATCTGAAATATCATCATTTTTAGCAGATAATTGCATTGTGGAAAAATTATTATATAGATGATGTTTTTTCTTCTGTAAGCAACAATTTCTAAACAATTCCCCAGAATAATAATTGTTGTTTTGGTGGTGTTAGTAATATGGTTTACTAATCATCTTAAACCAGAAAACTGTTTGCTATAACTTTAGCATCTAGCTAAATTCTCAAAAGCTTGCATACCTAATATGGTCTACCTACATGTACCAAACTTACATTTAATAAATTGTAGACCACTACAAATGTTCCACTTTTCTCAAAATAAGAACTGTCCAAAATTTTTTTTGCTGCTTAAAATGGATTAATTCAAGAGCATTCAGGGAAGTATAAAACCACCAAATTAGAAAATAAGAGCAGATATATAATAAAAATTTGCTCATTTAATATGACAATAAAAGCACACATGCTCTTCTAGAGCAAAGCTGTCATAGGAGCACATAAAGCATAACCAGGGCATTCTGGATAAAGGAAAGGAAATGCTTTATTGGCTGATAATAGGATAGGAGGGAACTTGTACTGGCCTTGGCAGAATAGATTACCTGTCTTATATTTTTCTTGAAAAACCACAGTCTGGGCAAATGAGGACTCAAGGCTCTTATTAACACTCCAATATAGTGTCCCAATGCAGCTCTGCAGTCTGTAGTTGATTGATTAGACTGCTATTTCATGTTTTCCCCTAAGATTGCTAAACTCCAGAAAGAATTTTAAACATAGACAAGCTGATGATATAAAATTGAAAGGAAGAAATTCATTTGAAAAATTGCAAAAGAAAATGAAGAGAGTAATGGAAATAAAAGGTAAAATAAAGCAGATGATGGAAAAATCAGAATCATACATAATGATGACAAAAGTTGATAATTCAAAACGGTGTGTCAGGTTTTGAAAGAATAATTGTTTTCTTTACCAGATATAACCAACTACTTACCCTAATGATGATATCTACTTCCTATGGATAAACAAGCTCCTTTTACCCTTAGGAAAAGTACTTGCCTTGGTAGTCCTCCCTCACTTGTGACAGAGCCTTACCTATGCTTAAATATGTCAGTAAAAGTTGATTTTTATATAACAGCACTTTCTTCCACCGCTGCTTGCATTCATTCTCCTTGATTTATTGAGAAGCTAACTTCCGGTTCATTGACTTTCAAAAATAAGCCACATTTAAATTTTGTTGTTGTTAAGTGCCATCCTAGATGTGTCCAATTTGCAGATCTGTCCCCTAGTTATATACTCAGAAATTAATTTCAGTTAATCTGAGAATTGAGCAGAAAAGATTGTTTGTGTGCTTTTTATTTTTACATATTTTTGAAAGCTCCTCAAAGGATTCTAATTTTAAAAAAAATTGAGATACTATTGATAGATTCCAACTGGCATAATAAAAATTAATCAAGGCTCTGCAATACCAAGTGTATGGCCACAGATAAATCAGTCATTTTGATCATGGATTGTTATAACAAGGGGATAACAATAATAATTCCTCTATCACAGCTTTTGCATCAGAATCCAGTGAGATTTAAATTGATTATGGTACAAATCTGCAGCAGTAGCCCTGTGGCATCCGATCCCATCAGATCTCTGAAGCTAAGCAGGGTCGGGCTGGTTAGTACCTGGATGGGAGACCACCTGGGAACACCAGAAGCTGCAGGCTTGGGAGAAGGACCTGGCAACCCCCTCCCAAAAATCAATCTGCCATTGAAAACCCTATGAACAGCAGAGAAGCACTGACAAGAGTGTTTCCCCCGTTGTACAAAGGGTCTCTATGAGTCGGATACCGACTCAACGGCACCTAACAACAACAACCTAACAATGGTACATATAATCTATGGAATACATTAATTATTTTCCTAATAAAAGCTATGAACTCTTGCTATTTCCTGTGTGGTGGTGGTGGTGTTAGGGGCCATCAAGTGAGTATCTGATTCATAGAGACCCTATATATAACAAGGGAAACACTATTGTTACAGCTTCACTGCTATTCATAGGGTTTTCAATGGCAGATTGATTTTGGGGAGTAGGTTGCCAGGTCCTTCTCCCAAGCCTGCAGCACCTGGAGTTCCCAAGCAGTCTCCCATCCAAGCACTAACCAGGCCTGACCCTGCTTAGCTTCTGACATCTGACGCCACAGTGTTATGGTCGCAGGGCACTCCCTGTGTAGTAATAGGTATATTGGTGACATTAATTCTTTGTTCAATGTCCTCTTTTCTTTTCTTTCTTCTTTTTTTTTTTTTTTTTTTTTTTTTTTTTTTTTTTTTTCAGTGCTAGAGATCCCATTTAGGGCCTTGTACACAGTAGCGGGGGCCTGGGATATAGCTCAGTTGGTAGAGCGCTGCATTGCAGTATCTGAGGTCTGGAGTTCAATTCCCAGCACCGCAAAAATGGGAGAAGGGCCTAGCAATCCACTCCCAAGGCAATCCCGAAATGATCAGCCATTGAAAACCCTATGAGGGTCGCTATGAGTCAGATACTAACTCCACGGCATCTAACAACAACAACATCAACACAATAGGGAAGAAATGTCCCTACTGAACTACATTTTCCACCCTTCCAATATATTTTTAAATTCCACTGACATATTTTTCAATGGAAACTTCACATAATAGATAGAGATGGGATGGGATGCTATCATTTGCTAATATTACTTAATCTATAATAGGTCATTCAAATTGTGATTAAAAGCATTTTCAATTAATACACATTGATGTTAAGGGTATAGATTATGTGGCTGGGATTCCTATTGTACATAGAACAATAACTCATAGGTAGATAAGTGTGCTCTTTTGCTTCCTTGGGAGAGTGGATTATGAATCAAACATTGCTGAAGCAAGCTGTAGTGGTAAAGTGTGAATGACTTTAAAGCAATGACATAGACAGTGTTGAGAAAACAAAGACAAGGTTATTTAATTGTGATATATGGTGTTTTACAGTGTACCTTTAACTATAAGCCTGTCTTCCTGAAAAATACCAACTCTGAGACAAATAATAGTTCCTAGCATTTAAATTAGAAAGAAATCTGAAACTATAATTTAATACAGCTACATGTTTGAGGCACTCAGTCCTTGGTTTTAAATGAAATGTTGGCACAAATGAGGTTAATAATGCATGTGAATGCAATTTAAGCAGCAGTTATTTTATGTGTTTATCCCTCATCCATAAGTACCATAGAAGTATCAGAAAGACGCAAGGATGATGTGTAATAATATTAGTTACCACTTTAGAAAAATTGTACCATGTGATAGAAATGTTCTAAATGCTTTATGCTTGATTTTACTCATTTAATGTTCACAGTCACTCTATGAGTTAGTCATTAGTATTATCTCTACTCTAAAGATGAGGAGGGAAAAGGACCCGGCAGCTCACTCTTGAAAACCAATTACCTATTGAAAACCCTATGAATAGCAGAGAAGCACTGACAATAGTGTTTCATCTGTTGTACAAAGGGTCACAGTGAGTCCAGTACTGACTTGATGGCACCTAGCAACAACAACAACAAAGCTGAGGAAGCAGAGTTCATTTATTTAAGGCTGCACAGCTAGTGAAGGCACAGCTGGACATGAACAAAATATGCTTTCAAGTCTCTCTAGATTTTTACCTATTACATCAGCCTTCTGCTCACAATAAGATTCATACATATTTTGCCTATGATAGACTCCTACTGTAACGCAAGGCTTTGTGTGGGTATTTAAAAATCATCTGCTAAAGTAAATTGGAGTGAATAGATTGGAATGATACACTAAATGATGTGGTAATATAAAAATTCCATAGCTTTTGCATATACAATCACTTCCTAACTTGCTAGCATTTTTTACAAAAAACAACATTGCCTTAGAGATAAAAAGTTCACCTAGAATATCTTATACATTATACCTGAGTCTTCCCCAAATTTCTGAATATCCCCTTACCTTAAAACTGACTTAACTGAACTAATGAGATTTAATGAGATCACCACCTCACCTATTGCATGCCCTACAGGTAAAATTGCTGTTGGTCATAGTCTCAAATATGTGACTGAAAGAATGAGGTTTGTAATTGGATTGCCAGTAAGTTGCAAGCTAAATGTAAAAAAGTGTTTAATTTCACAAATTTTTGTTGCAAAGTAAGGCTAATACTGGGAAATCTGCCAGATGTTATTCTAAATAATCACGGAAGGTAAAGCACTATAAAATAGGATATTATGAGTTTAAAAAAATAATATCAGCACTATGCTGCTCTGCACACTCTGAGGCCCTGGTTTCAATCCCCAGCATCACAAAAATGGGAGAAAGACCTGGCACCTTACTTGGGAAAATGGTCCTCACACAATCAGCTATCAAAGACCCTGTGAATAGCAGAAAAGTACTGACATAGTGCCAGGCACACAACAGTGTAAGGCGTGTTTCATTCTGTTGTAGGTAGGGTCTCTACTAGTCAGACCCAACTCAATAGCACCTAACAACAACATTAAGAGCTGGTTTAGACATTATTAATCTTTTAATTTTACTAGTATTAATACCACAAACCAATTGAAGAACAATACTTTCTCATATCCTAGAAGCAAAATATCTCTAGCCTCAGGTTGGTGATTTAGAGTGTAAATCTGGATTCCAATCTATTGTTCTTCTACTGATAAGATAATCTTGTTTGATACAGAACATCATCCTCAAGCATTTCATTTTTCAAAGGCTTTATGCAAGATTTATTAGTTTTAAAGAAATAAGATAACTATGTAGTATTTTCAACATGAACAAATTTATATTAACGAAGTTCAAAGAATTGAGTTGAACTTTGAAAATATATGAAGGAATATAAATTCCAATTTTATTTATTAGTAATGTATTTTACACAAGAGATTTATCTTACAGACAGGCTAGGCTTTTATGACTTGTACAGTAGAAAAATTGAAATAAAATTACTATGATTTTAATTCCCAAACACTGTAAACTTAGGAGCAATATGAAGGAAAGAGTATTAGTTAAGAAGGCTATATGATAATTTGATATACTAATAATTTATAGAATGATTTTATTGATGAGACATTCAGAGAAAAAACATAACTACTGCATAATGAAAAATAGTTCTTAAATTATTTATAGGATATAAACATGAAGATATTCAATTTCTTTAACGTAAATATTTTGGAATGTGGATTTTCCTTACCAAACATACTATAGCAATTTTAACAGAAAATATTCATGATTTTAAACACACACGAACACACACACACACAATTTCTAAATATATCTACCTTTCCCCTTTTATTTATAAATGCTGGTTTCATCAATTTACATATTTCACAGAACCATTTGATCGATATATAGTAAAGAATAAGGTGCAAATATAGATTATATTCCTTTTTGCCCATGTATTTGTATTGTTGCATCATTTTGAGATTATCCTCTCCCTTTTTACCCCTCCACATTGTTTCTCCTCAAACTCCACTCCTCCCATTAGACTCCTCCCCATTTCCTTCTATTCTGCTTTCATTTTCCCTTCTTACATAAGCCTGATTGATCATTTTTAATATATTTTTTCTTCTTTTAAAGTAGATTAAGCCCCCACGTACGAGTGAGTACATACAGTATTTCTCTTTTGGGCCCTGGATTCACCCATTCGCGTAAGATGATACTGATGAGTTTGATCCATTTTGCTAGAAATAACACTATTTCATAATTTTTTATTGCTCTTTTACTATAGCTAAGAAAGCATTGAACAGTATGCCCTTTTTAATTTCATCTACAATTATTAAATAGACAGGAAAGTGATAGCATTTTTACATACATGCTTACTGTTGTTAGGCACCATCAAGTCAGTATCCGACTCATAGGGACCCTAAGAACAAAAAGCGAAACACTTTGTTGCTATTTCTCTGTTACTCATAGGGTTTTCAATGGCGGATTGATTTTTGGGAGTGGGTTCCGGTCCTTCTATGGCCCAGGGCTATGGCTGCAGGCACGTAGATGCTAGCACTTATAAAAAGTTTTCAGTATTTCAAAAATGAAAATTACTGTTTTTCTCCTTTATTAAATGTTTTTATTGTACATATTAATGGAGCATTGAATGATCATTCACTTTGTATATACACTGTGATTATCAAATCAGGATTATTGACGTTTCCATCTCTTTAGCATTTTGGAAAAAAAGATTAATATATAGAGATAATTGTGCATATTTAAGATACATAACATTTTTAATTGCATATAATATAGTGAGATTCATTATGGGGTTATCATAAAATTGCAACTTGTATATTGCACTAGTTATTTCCCTCTTTACTCAAAATGTTACTTACTCTGTCCCTCTCAATTTTCCCGCCTCCCTCTCACTCCCAAAAATTCTTTCCCTCCTAATGATGGGTTCTTTTATATTTTGTAATCATATATAGGGCTGGGATTTAGCTCAGTTGGTAGAGCGCCGGCAGCTGTCCAGTCTCTGAGGTCACAAGTTCGATTCCCAGCACCGCAAAAATGGGAGAAGGATATGGCAACAGACTCCCAAGGCAATCCCGAAACAATCTGCCATTGAAAACCCTATGAGGGTCGCTATGAGTCGGACACAACCCAACGGCACCTAACAACAACAACAACCATATATGAATATATGGCATTTTTTGAGTTATTTTACTTGAGGTATTTGAGTTTTTTTGGTTATTTTGCTTAAAATGACAATCTCCAATTCCATCCATTTTGCTGCAAGTGACACAATTTCATTCTTCTTTTTTGCTGAACAGTATTCCATTGTGTGAATATACCACATTTCAAAAATGCAATCATCTGTTCATAGCCATCTGGGCTAATTCCATATCTTTACAATTGTGAAGAGAACTGCAATAAACATGGAACTGCAGGTGTCTCTGTGGCATGATGACTTATCTTCGTTTGTGTATATGCCTAAAAGTGGAATAACTGGATAGTATGGAAGTTCTATTTTTCGTTTTCTGAGGAATCTCCATACGCATTTCAGTAATGGCTGTACTACTTTACTATCTCACTAGTAATGAAAAATTTTTTCCTTTTCATCAAAAAAAAACTTACCAGCATTTATTGTTTCTTTTGTTCATGTTAGCCATTCTGACTAGGGTGAGATGGAATCTCAGTGTAGTTTTGATTTGCATTTTCCTGATGACTAATGATATTGAACACTTTTTCCTATGTTTATCGGTCATTTGTATTGCTTCTTTTGCCAGTTGTCTGGTTAGTACCATTGCCCACATTTTTTTGGATTATTTGCTACTTTGATTTTAATTTCTTCAGTTCTTTATGAAATTATTTTAAGAAAATATTACACATCCCAGGAAAGATAGTAAAGAAAAGAACTACCATTCTCTCACTTCCTCTCTCCTACCCCTAGCTTCATCCCTCTCTGTCTCCTTTACCCTCTCCTTTTAACTATTTCTATCTCTTTTTCTCTATCTCTTAATCATTGCATCTCTCTCTCTCTCTCTCTGTCTCTATATATCTATATATAAAAGAATACTAGCTTTTCCATTAAATGATAATGAAGTTCAGTGAAAATTTAATGGCCAAAAGTTGATAATAACTGAAAATCATTAGTCATTCAGTTAAATATGTAATTTAAAATGGGAAACCACATGTACATGATGTATAGTATAAAGAAAAGAAAGTTAAATTTAGCAAATACTCCTGGAAAAGAGAAAGTGAGAATAAGAACTGAACATGCAAAATCTAAAGTCAGATAAATATGGGCCGTGTTTCATATTAAAATCAGTTTTTAATTTTTAAAATAGTATTATAGAAAGAGGACAAAAATAGCTTGAAATACAATTTACTTTTTAAACCCAAGAGTTTTTTAGTAAGAGGAATGAGGAATATTTACTTTTAAAAGAGTAATAAAGAAATCCAGTTTTCTCTCTCTCTCTCTCTCTTTCTTTTTTTTTTTTTTTTTTTTTTTTTTTTTTTTTTTTTTTTTTTTTTTTTTTTTTTTTTTTGTGGTACTGGGGTTTGAACCCAGGGCCTTGTGCTTGTATGCCTTGCAAGTGCTGGACCACTGAGCTGCACCCCCAGCCCAATGTTTTACTTTTTGGGACAGGGTCTCACTATGTTATGCAGACTGCCTCTGATCTTGAACTTGCAATCCTGCCTCTGCCTCCCGAGCTGCTGGGATTACAGGCATGTGCCACTGTGCCCAGCAAGGAAAAAGTTTTTATTTGTCCATTTTTTCCCCAGTGCTCAGGAGATAAACTCAGGGCCTTGCAGACACTTTGCAAGTGCCACTGCGATGTATCCCCAGCCTATTATTTATTTATTTATTTAATCTTAGAATAGGATCTTACTAATTTCCACAGGCTCCCTCTGGCCTCTAACTCAGTATGATCCTGCCTTCACCTCCTGAGTTGCTGAGATTATAGGTTTGTGCCTTGCTTGACAAAAATAGATTAAAATATAACTGAAAAACAATAACAAGTAGAAAAATAGAATAACAGGGTGTTGCTTTTAGGTGCTGTCAAATTTGGCCCGAATCATAGCCACCCGTATAGAGTTTTCAATGGCTGATTGTTTTGGGATTGGCTCAAGAGTGGATTGCCATGTCCTCCCATTTTTGCAGTGCTGGGGATCAAAGCCCAGGCCTCAGAGAACACAGAGAAGCACGCTACCAACTGAGAGAAACTCCAGCCCAACATAGTATAGATATCTCAAATATAAGGAAGAATTAAAGAAATACAGATTTATAAAATTAGTGTAAGAGTAAAGTTCAATTTGAGTAGGCAATATTTTTAATATCTAAAATAAAAAGGTAGTATATTTCTCATGAAATAATATATATAATCAATCTATTTATTTTATTTTAGTAGGCCCTGGATTTCAAAATCTTACTCTTGTTTTCTGAATATGGGCCAGAAAATGTCAAGATTTCTTGGCCTCAAAAGATTCTGTGTACAGTGAAGTATTAATCCCAGAAGTAATCAGTAATTTTTAAAAATTAAGAAATATATAAAATAGACCATGTTTCAGCATATATTAATATATACTTCTTTCCTTTTTAATAATTACCTTTTAATTATAAACTGATTTCAAGGCCACACTTTCAACAATTTTGGAATATACCTTTTTTGTTTATTTTTGTTTTTGTTTTTGAGACAGAGTCTCACTAAATTACACAGACCACCTCAGGTCTGGAGCTTTCAATCCTCCTGCCAATGCTTCCAGAGTTGCTGGGATTACAGGAGTGTGCCAAGATGCCTAGCTACTTTATATTATTATGAAGTATACTTGTAGTACTGGGCTATAGATCATTAGAACTTATTCCTCCTGTTTAAGTAAAACTTTGTGCTCTTTTATAATCTTTTTCCCTGTCCCCATCCACCCCTCCTCACACTCCACAGATGTCTGCATTTCCATGTGTACTGCAACATTAGACACAATAGCCAAGATATGTAAAAAAGCAAATGCCTATAAATTGAAAATACATAGAAAAAATGGATAAAGAAAATGTGGTGTTTTTGCACCATGGAATATTATCCCATATTTCTTCCTTTAACAGGGAAGAAATTTTGTCATTTGAAACAATATGAATGAATGTAGAAGATATTGTTGTTGTTGTTGTTGTTAGGTGCCATCGAGTCGGTATCCAAGTCATAGCGACCCTTATAGGGTTTTCAATGGCTGATTGTTTCCAGATTGCCTTGGGAGTGGATTGCCGGGCCCTTCTCCCATTTTTGTGGTGCTGGGAATTGAACTCAGGACCTCAGAGACTGCAGGGCAGCTCTCTACCAACTGAGCTAAATCCCAGCCCCGTAGAGGATATTAGGCTAAGTTAAATAAGCCAAGAACAGAAAGTCAGATACTATACGATCACACTTTATAACAAATCTAAGATATTTAATTGTTTAAATATTCTAATTGAAAAAAGAGTGTATTATCTTAATTTATTCTTGGGAGAAGTAAATACAAAACATTTTTCTTGGATCCTTCATCTAGAAAATTGTGTAATTAACAGGAGTATAAAAAGTGGCACTGCATCATAGTGCAGTGCAACACAGCAAATGTTCTTCTGTTCACCTTATTCATCCACTATGGCATCTATTTTTCCTTTCTTATGGTAATGTGTTTATTCAGTTACATTTCATATGTCTTGTAAATATGAGTATATTTTTGGAAGACAGATATGTCTTTAGAGATGTGATATTCAGTAAAGAAGTTAGAAAAGCTACCTGATAATATACTAGATCTATGACTTTATTCTCATTGGCACCATATCATATCTAACCTAGCTATCTTGCCACATGTATGGATATCTGCCAGGTCCAGTTCCACTCATGATGGGTAAACTGAGTCCCCACATGAGGAAGGGTACCTTTAAAAGGACATCAGAGGGAACACCCACTGAAAGGGGAAAAGTACCTCGAAGCCTCCATAGGGAAAGTCTGCCAAAAGGAGAAGAGTACCTCCAAAAGAAGGTCTCTTCATGGAAAAGGACTTGGAATCTCATCTTTTCTTTTTCCTAAATTTGAATTGGTCACTGTTTTCTTCATATTGTGAATTTCTGGGAAAATTAATGAAAAACAAGTAATGAATGTAAATATATAGTCCTCTGATTCTGTGAGAAATACTAGTTCAGAGCAGGAGTTAAGAAACCTCCCTAACAGGCCTACAATGAAAAAATTCTTGGGTAACTGCCAACACCATAAACTCCTTGAGTCAACACAGTACAGAAGCCTCCCTGACAATTTAACATGGAGGTGCTTACCTATCTAAAGACAGACCTTGTTTCCCAGCTAGAGAAAAAGAGTAAAGGCTGCTATTCTGGTCAGCCTGGCCCTCCACTGCTATTATGACTGTCAGGTGTGTGTAAAACTGCACGTATTCTTACTACTTGCTTGACCTAAGCCTAAAAAGACTGTATAAAAAACTAGGTATCCGAACAATAAATGGAACAGATCCACCTTGCCTCCAAGCTGCTGTGTTTCTGTTACCCATCGCTGACTCCTCATTTGCCTTTGGGAAACACTGGATCCTAGGCTGCAGCTGCTCGGGCTGCTGCAGATATCAAATATAATTCATATGTATTTTCCTGAGATTGGATAAAACATATCAACTCCATCATTTAAGTAAATTTCTTAAATAAAACTATTTTAATGAGATTAAATTTTGAAATTAAATGTTATCTCTTTGAAAACATTTTGATATATGTGTTGTTGTTACATGACATGGAGTCTTGACTGACTCATAATGACTCTCATATGCTTTTCAATGGCTGATCATTTAGGGATTGCCTCAGGTGTGGATTGCCACACCCTTCTCCCATTTTTATGGTGCTGAGGATTGAACCCAGGGCCTCAGAGAGCACAGAGCAGTGCTCTATCATTTGAGCTAAACCCCAACATATATGTATGTGTGTGTGTGTGTGTGTACATATATATACATGTACATATATAATTTATAAATTATATTTTCAAGCAATTCTTTATTTTTCCTTATTAGTGAAAATGGCAAACTAGGTGTTCTTACTAAGATACTAGAATTGCTATCACAGCAACCAGGCTTAAAAGAAGCTAAATAAAATGTTACAGGTATTAAAAACATGCATATCTCACTACTGTTTAAAATGATCTGATCTGATAGTTATTATGCACTCACTTTTGAAAATGTAATTGCCCACTTTTAATACTTTACTTTTTCCATTAAATCTCACTACTAATATGCTTGCGATTCATTTTTATCATGGTCTATATTGCATTTTCTCCCTACACTTCCAAAAAAAGGACTCATTAAAAGATCTTCTGGTAACAGCTGTCAGGGAATGAGACTCAGAATTGCAGGTAGAACCAGATAGATTTTTCATTGCCTGTTGTTTCCTTGGCAGGCAATTTGTTTCCTGTTGTTACATTTAGAGGTTCTAGTTTATACTGGGACATGGTGAATATAATCTGTCTCTTGCTTTTTTTTCTTTTTCAATAAAAATGAATACTAATTCAATGCTATTTTTCTTAAAAATGTAAGAAGAATATAGTTACTTTTCATACATTTTAAAATTAACTAATCAAGTCAGTTTTGTCCATTCTACCCCCAAATTAAATTATATGCACTGTGTTAATTCTTGAGAGTAGGAAACTTGAAAAAGCATAAAGTACATTTTCTCTGTTCATATTATACATTTAATTTTATGGAATTTCATTATATTTAGGTTGATTTAAAACAAAATTCCCCTATGTATTTTTGTTAGTTAGCTTTCTCAATGCTGTGATAAAATTCCTAAGCATCTTAAAAGGAGGAAAGATTTATTTTACTTCACAATTGATGAATATGTTGTGGATCAGCACAGCTCACTTCATGGTGGACAGAGAGCAGAGAAAGAGACAGAAAGATGTCAGAATAAGATATAACCCACCCCCAAAGCAACACATCCCCCAATGACCTGCTTCCTAG
The DNA here is from genome assembly GCA_007922755.1 of Pedetes capensis. Lineage (NCBI taxonomy): Eukaryota > Metazoa > Chordata > Mammalia > Rodentia > Pedetidae > Pedetes > Pedetes capensis. The sequence goes on from VMDO01004909.1 coordinate 44,890, forward strand.
AGATAAGCCTCACCTCCTAAAGTTTCCAGCAACTCCAAAAATAGTGTCACGAGCACTTTGGGACTTGGGGAACAAATCTTCAATGCAGGTGCCTCCATATTCACACTATACATTCATTAAATTAATGTCTTACACTACATAAGTGTCTAAATAAAACCTATTTCATTAATCATTTATCATTATAAAACCAAAGAGAAAGCTGGCCACAGTGGCTCATGCCTGTAATCCCAGCAACTCAGTAGGTGGAGGCAAGAGTATAGCAAGTTAGTCTGCATTAAAAAAAAATGGGCTGGGGGTACAACTCAGTGGTACAGCACTCCACCATTGAATCAATTAAAGAGTACATTTTACACAAATATAATGTATTTAAGGAATGCAACTGTTCAAGATAAATATCTATTGGTGCAATGCACTATAGTAACAGAGAAAAGCATGTGGGGGTGAACCATGTTATTATTTAGTAGATGCTGAGAGCTTTTTATAATATTTAATAAATATTTAATATTTAAAAATATTTAATATTTATGTTTTAATAAAACTTTAAATAAAATAGCAAAAGTATGTTTCCCAAACTGGATGATATGTATCTAAAATAAGCCTCTGATGAAAAATCATGATTAAATAAATACTACAGTAATTCTTCTGAAGGCATTGACATACCACAGATGTCACTACACTACTATAATCAACATTTTTTAATATTAGTTCATATATAGATAAATCGAAATCAAGTCAAAATCACCACAGAGTTAAAAAATGCTGAGAAATACATTTTAAGTTTTCTGAAGAATAAATTTAAAAGCAAAGTATAAAGTTATAGCATTTGTAGCAATGTAGATTTAGCCTATTGTTAGAATATTTAAGAGGATGACGAAGGTGAAAGGCAAGAAACAGAATGAGTTGTATATGGGAATTCATATCCCATAAAGGCAAGATGCAATCATAGGTAAAATTATACAGTATTTGATATTTATATGGTGTTGTTAGGTGTGGTCGAGTCGGTGCCCAACTCATACAGACCCTATATACAGAGGATGAAACACTCCCATACACTGTGCCATGTCTGACACAGTGCTATGACCAGCACTATTGTTGGTGCTTCTCTGCTATTCATAGGGTTTTCAATGGCTGATTATTTTTGGGAGTGGGCTTCCAGGTTCTTTTCCCAAACCTACAGCACCTGGTTTTCCAATGTGGCCTCCAATCCAAGTACTAAACAGGCTAGACCCTGCTTAGCTTTCAAGATCTGACAGGATTGGATGCCACAGTGGTACAGCTAGAATATTCCATTTCAAGCAACTTTTATTTTAATTTATGTCTTATAAACCCCAATCTCTCATTTTTACCTTTTAGATGGAATAAAGAGCTAACAATAAATAACAACAGCAGAGCTGAAGATATAGTTTCTTGTTAGAGAATGAGCTTAGCATGTGCAGTCCCTGGGTTCAATCTGCAATACCAAAAAAATTAATACACTAGTATAAAATAATAATAAATGAACATACAGTTATAAAAACAGGATTACATTTTTAGAAATTAGGAAATGAAATTGTTTTAAGCAAATGCCATCATAAAGCATGCAAAAGAATTTTAGACATAAAATTTGAAAATCTTAAAAAGGTAACTATCATGTTCAAAGTAGACTACTCTAAGAGTTTTCTTGACTTTTTTTATATGTATTCTAATTTTTCCTACATTTAATACTTTTCTTCTTCCTATTCTTCATCAAATTTTTCAAATTGTCTAATTTAGGATCTGATTTATGTAATTGGCATTATGTATTATTGATAAATTCTACTCTAATTTCTCAGTATGTCCTTCTTGGAATTTATTGTTAATAAATCCTCTATTAGATTTTAAAGCTAACATTCTACCCTTTTTCTAGCTTTATTCTATTTAATATATAATTCACATTTTCAGCCCAAATTGCTTTTTAAAAATATATATTTAAGGGTAATTTATTTATCTTAATATCATTTTCTGCATAAGCCATAGGTTTTCATTTTGAATCATGCTTAAAGAGTACAGAATTGCAATTCACTGCTCTGTGGAAAGAATTGAAATACTTACAACATTGAATTTTTCCATGCAAAAACATAACTTTCCTTATTCATGATATAATTATAGGGCTCTGTTACAGTGTGTGTTTATGTGTGTCTGTATGTGTTTATAAATATGCTTGTATATGTGCTTTATGTGAACATATGTAAATTTGGGTGTGTATGTGGAAATACTTAAACAATGTGCATGCATATACAAGCTCATGTACGGATGCATTTGTTTCCTAGTAGACATCTCCATGCATATTTGTTTGTGCATAAATGTATGCATGTACAGACTTGGTATTGTATTCATGTATATGGATATTTGTGAGAGTTGGTATCTAAGGATTTAGAGTTAAACTGACTTTCTTTTACCTTTTATTCAAATCATGAATTCCATTTATGTGATTGTAATGTGCATTTCTGAATTACTTTGAGCCATACCTAAATTTTATATGGAAAGCAAAACTTAGCTTTGACAGTGAAATATCATTTATATTATTTTTGTGTAATTAACTCAAATACTGCTGGGTATCCATTCTGCTGCCAGCACTGGTCTTTCCTATGGGGTAGAATCTTCTCTACCAAAGAAGATGACTTCTCCTATGGGGTAGCTATGATAAAGGCATGTATCAATCCTTCAGCCAGTGGAAGAATTTGTATTTCACTTTCTCAGAATAATTCCAAGTCCATTTTGCTCTCCAGCCACTCTTCCAAAATAAATCATCTCCTTTTGTTTAAATCTCACAGAAAAATACATATTGGTTCTCTGTTTTTGATTAACAGTTTATTGTGTATTTGATTAATGATTTCCTTTCCCCAAAGGAACTTGTAATATGTGAAAATTATCTTTTGATTACTATACTTAGCAAGGGGTTTCAATATAGCATATAGTATATCATAGCCATAAGATTAATGGTAGCCATAAGCATCTTCGAAGGCCAATATTGTATGTCACTTTGCAATATGATGCAACCTAACTAGAGATTTCTAAACATGGCCATGTCAGCACACACATAACTTTCATCAAACTTAAAGCCTATCCTTATAAAAATTGATTAAAGACCGATTATGAAAGAAATATCCATTGACTGACCCATACTGTATACAGACATAAGAAATGGGGAAGATCCCCTTAACTCTGAGAATAACTGCTGGGTGGAAATATTCCCAGTTAGTCAACCATATCTGGCCCATGTCATTGGTCTGTTCCCACTCTCTGTCTTGTAAAAGTGCTGCCATAATAAACTGCTCAAGCATGAAATGATGTTTAAGACTCACACTTGACACAAATCAAACCAAAGGAAAGGGGTTGCCTTTATGCAAGCTGGTGAAATAGGGATAAATGAAACCCCAGGACATGACAAGGAATTACTGAATCATTTTATAAATAAATCAATTAATCAAAAATGCAAGAATGAGTCCACAACAATTAAGAAAAGGAAACAAATATCATTGTCTCTGTCAACAAAGAAGTACTAAAAATATTAAGAAATTCATAATAAGAGCCAAATTGGGTCAAACACTAAATTCTATTGAAATCTGTTCTTCGGGGCTTATGTAATGCTAAAAGTACTTTGGGATCTATAGAAAAATTAGTTAAACAAATCTGATAAAAAATTGAGAATTCCCGTAGGATGATATTTTTAAAAATTATGTATTGATTTAAGAATTTCTTTTGCTTCAGAAAATTATTTCTTATGAGGAAAAACTACTTGATACTCTGGATGTTCAAATTGAGAGCACTTTGAAGTATTGGCAACATGAATAGTGAACTAAATTAGAGCAATCATGGCTCACAGTGCTGCCATTGTATTAAACTTCAAGGAAGCATATTTGTGGAATTAACTACTCTAGTTAGCACCCTGGTGTACTAGCAGCAGCCTTAAAATTCATCCTTATGTAACATGATTGAAATACCCAATGGATAATATATTTAAAACATAGAAAAAGACAGAGATAAGTCAGCTGTGGTATCATATAGTTGCACAGAATATGATTACAAAAGTGAAAATAAAATATTTTTTTGGAAAGGAAATATAATATTGTAGAAAAGTTTCACTTTAATAGTGAAGCCTAGAGGGAAGGAAAAGTACAGCATCAGTCAGAATTGTATAATTTAGAAAATGTACATAGATGTGATAGTAACAAATTCAGAAATAGTGATGATAAATATAACAAGAAGAAAGCAACGTAATCTAGGTGATTGTGAGAAATGGCTGGTTTTAGTTAATAAATATTGTAAATGAGAAAATTACAGGAGAAAAAAGAAAGCACATCAAATAATAATCAAAATTATGTGAAATATAGACACACAGGTCAAAATAACAAAAATTGTTCTCAGAGGAGTAACTACTGTTGATCCACTGTATATGTGGATATATAGGAGAAAATTTTAAAGGGAAGTGCTGTCAAATCCTATGTCAAAAATTGGCCTTGAAAGCTGACACATGGGTACTTCTTCCTGGGATAAGAGATGAGCCCACTAGGGAACAGGAGTCCATGTCCTTTTTCAGTGGGCCCTCCCAGCCCCAAGGCAGAGCCAGTTTCCAATCCACTGAGAGAAGCCCACTATGAATTTCCTGAAGAACAGAGCAGGGAGTGTGGCAGCTACCCTCAGCCCTCCTCTGTTCATGAAAGTTGAAATTGACATGGAAAATAGAAGGAAAAGAAGTTATCTGACAACTTTCTCTCTAAAAAGATACAGCACCAAGGAAGATACAACTCTCAGACAAGCAGCTACACTCCAGACCTCAAAAACCATGGCAGGAACATAGAGGGACAGCACAGGCAAATGTAAAGGTAGGCCTAGGTTTCATAGAGCAGAGGCAAAAAATGTCTGATAACTGTTCAAGAGGACATTATGATTGTATCCATTTGTCTCTGAAAGAAGTAGACGGTTCTCCAAGTGAACTTCAATCTCTACAAACGCCACCATCCAGGAAGGACTCACAGGCCTAAGGTAAGCTGCCTTATACCAGTATCTTCCATCAGAAATTGACATTTTGATGAATGGATCCTTCCTCCCAGATGCTGTCCATATTGTTCTCTGATGAAGGCAGCTGACTCTCCATGCTCCCACAAACCAAGAATTATTACTTCAGACAGATTTTTCTGGACACCAGCCAGTGTTAAAAACATCCACTGCAATTATGTCAACTATTGAACACCTATTCCATGTACTCTTTTTTGTCTCATAGATACTGTGAGATAATATAGAACAATAGAATCTCTTCAATGGCCAGTTTCTCTGCATTTTTGTTCCAGAATCTGAGAGTTGTGGATGTATGAAACTACTTAAGGCAGTAGACTAAGTGAGATGAGGGAACATGTGTGTGTGTGTGTGTGTGTGTGTTTCTGTGCATGAGTAGGTATTGATGACTATAAAACAAAATAGGCTTCCTTCCAAAGTCCTGGTTCCTTGAGAAAAGCTTGATTTCAAAGGCATGAAAGCTAGTATTGCTTCTCCCAGCAACGAAAGCCAGCAGTATGGGTTTCATACTTGGAAACAGACAAGCCTGCTTAAAAGGAAGGTCTGAAATGTTTGTTTTCACTGGGTACTACTCCTTGTTTTTTAATCACTGCAGTTCTTTCATTTCTTAATGCTCCAATTTCTTTTATGATAAGAAAAAATTCTGGAAATGTGGTTAATCATATTTGTAAATAATCTATAATTAAATGATAAAAACCCTTTCAAAATGCAAAGCATGACTTAATTACTTAATTTTGCAATGTCTGAAAAGAGAAGTTCAATCAGAGGAAAAACTATGATAGATGGATATTTTAATAATGGATTCAGCAAACGGTTTATACTGAAGTGTCAAAATTTAGAAAACTTAATATGAGAACTCAAAGTCTGATTTTTAAAAGTGTTTAGTACCAGGGCCTGGGATCTATTTCAGAATTAATCAGTTTATACTTTATAATGATACTCACAGGAAACTGCTTCGTTGTATGCAATGATTTTACTAGGTATTGTTGAAGAGTCTTATTTTTTATATTATTAAAACCTAATCGAGTTCGATTCCCAGCACCGCAAAAATGGGAGAAGGTCCTGGCAATCCACTCCCGAGGCAATCCGGAAACAGCCATTGAAAACCCTATGAGGGTTGCTATGAGTCGGATACCGACTCGAAGGCACCTAACAACAACAACAGAGATCAAACTGAGAGCATCAGAGAGCACAGAGCAGCACTCTTACCAACTGAGCTAAATCCCAGCCCCTTTCAATGTATATATACAATGAAAGAATCAGTAACTTAGGAATATATTGAATCAAAGAAATGAAAGATCTTGTGAGAAGAGCTGATAAAAGAGAGGTCTCATAACTGATTTTCACTGAGTACTGCTTTTACATTTCATAAACACTAGAATTATTTCATTTCCAAATGTGTCAATTGCCTTTAAATTAAAAAGGGCTCAGTTTACATCCTCTGCAACATTTATCCTTTTTCTTTTTGATAATAGACACTCTAGCATGTGTAATTGGATCTCTCATTTTTGTTTTAATTTGTATTTCTCTGGTGGTTATTAATGCCATTTATTTATTACCAGGGTATGTCTTCATCTTAAAAACATCTGTTAAAGTACTTTGCTCATTTTTAATCAGGCTCTTTGTTTTCTTGCTATTGAGTTGATTTTTTAATATATTTTGGATATCAACACTTTATAAAAATGGACACCAGCCTTTCTTGCACCAGAGAATGATTTCATGGAAGGCAATTTTTCCACAGACTGGGATGAGAGTGGATGATTTAAGAATGATTCAAGTGCATTACATTTATTGGGAACTTTATTTCTATTACATTTTCATTGTAGTATATACCAAAATAATTATACATCTCATCATGATGCAGAATTAGTGGGATACCTGAGCTTGTTTTCCTGCAAATAGATGGTCTTATCTGGGAGTGATTGGAGAAAATGGCATTCAGTGTGTGTTGCTTATGCTTTATCTACTCTGTTTTATCTGTTGCACATATGGTCCCCATGAGTCAGACCCAAATCAACATCTAACAACAAACTCCATAATCAAGTTTTGGTTACTGTCACTGCAAAACAATCCTGCTTCATAGAGATGGAAGATTAGAAATGGAAGGAGACTTTTCAATGTTTTTGTGACAATCTCCGGATATTCCACTTTGTCCTCAATCCAGAATAAGTGGAGATTTGAAGTTCCCTCAAATATACTTTTAAGGCCACCATCATTCGTAATCTCAAGCAGTGGGTCTTCTAGCATGGGCAAAGTGAATTCAACTGATTTATTTTAAAAACGGGTCATGAATCCATTCTTTCCCAGATCAGGGGTCTTTAGTGTTTGGGAAATAATGTAAAACTCTTTTGAAAGCTGTGATAGGTTGTCCTGCACCAGTTGAGAGAAAAAAGGACCTGGGTCAGTCTATTTCAAAATCTCTACTAACATTTGAAACATGTCAAAAACCCCAACATTCACTTGTCTCCCTCATCCTTAGAGTGTGACTTTGAATCAATCACCTTATTTACCAACTTGAACACACTTGTCATTCTCCTCTATAGTGATAGATTGAGGTCGTTGAGCAAGTTGATTATGTCACATAAGTAAGAAGTTTTGCAACCCATTCTGTGTCACTGAAATGTGCTTCCATTGTTGACTCTTTCCCTAAAACAAATCTCTAGAGCAAATCTCATAACCCAAAAATTCTGGCCAGTGATGTACCTTTAGAAAACCATCTCTCTTCTGGGTATGCTCTGTGTCCTGCCCCTCACAGAGCTGCATGAACAGATGTGAGCTAAGGCATGCACTTGAATATGATTGATAATTTTAATCATACCCTGCAAAACTTTATTAAGTTCAGGTGACATTTTCCAGGTAGCTGACATTTCTCTATGGCTGGCATAGTGAATAAACTCACAGTCAGAAGCAACTTCTTTAACATGAATAGTGAAAACAGAAAGATATGGAGTCATGGAAGCCCTTCTATCCATGCAAATACTGAAACAAAATGACCAACTTAGTTTTCCTTATGTGTAACCATTCAAATATTTCAATAGTTCTGTAGCTATGGTGTTGGTTGGAAACAAAAGTACATATATCCTCGTGTGTATTGTCCTGAAAAATACAGTGTACAAAAATGAGCATTGCTGCCTCCTCATCAATACAGATATTGAGAGGATCATACTTATTGGCTAACCTAACAACCTGGATTGCATACAAGGGTGGTTCATTAATCCTCTCTAACAATTGTGCCTCAATATCCTCTGCTATTTCATCAATTTGTCTAGTTATGGCTGGGCAAAAGAGGAAAAAGGAATCATAACAAATATTCTTAACAGCAGGTGATCTACTCTTCACCAATATTAAAGGGTTTCTTAGTTTAACAAAACAGCCACTAAGAATGATTCTGTCAATACAGATTCATTTGATGAAGTGGTAGCCTTCAATGATTGTTTCTGTTCTTTGTGTTCATGTGTTTTTGTTTTTTTTTTTTCCTTTTGAGAATTTCTAAAAGCTTGTCTTTTAATGCAGGGTGTTTGGTCTCCAGTGGCAAAGCAGTATTGAAGGTTTCATGGCTTCACTGGATAACCAATCACCAAGTATTATACAAAGATGGCTTGGAGTTGAAATTAACCTATAATTTAAGTGGGACTCTTGGTATTTTCTTTTAAATGAATGATTGACTATAAATTTTTGGTTCCTCCAGTGTTGTCTTGAAGAAAATAATTTCCAGTGAAGAATTTTCTTGATACCATATCAATAAATCATCCAAAGCTACTGTTTTCTTGAATGTAGCAAATGTCAAAATGGCACTACTCTGAACTGGAAATTGTTATCCAGCCAAAATTCATAAATTGAGACCTTAGTCTGCAATACAATGGTATTTGGAAATGAGACTGGTGGGAGCTAATTAGGTCTTGAGGGTGGGGCTCCATGTATAGAAAGAGTGTCCTTATAAGAAGAATCATGAAAGAAATGATGTCATTCTCCACAGTGCAAGTATACATCAAGAAGGCAAGCATCCACAAAGAAGGAAGAATAGGCTAATCAAATGTCAAATCTCTTAGCAGCTTGATTTCAGACATCCTATCCTCTAGAACTGTGAGAAATAAGTACAGTGGTATTTTGTAACTCGACCACCATCTGTTCTGGAAAGCTGGTGGAGTGCCAAGCAGTTTGAGTGCTTGAGTGTCTGAGAAGATTTTTCCCCTAAGAAATAATGTAAATGTATGTATTTGTTCCAGCACTATACTGAGTGGCTAAATAAGACAAATATATGACACTCACTCATATTTAGCAATAAGTTCATTATTAAATTCAATTGTTCTTACTGGTTTCCTCTTTCCTTCATTTTAGTGCTAGAAAGTTTCTTAGATGTCATGATGATCATATGTTTTTTTGTGTGTGTATGCGTGTGTGCAGGAGCTCATGTGTATACTCAGTCTGTTGTTCCTCTTGAAATTGTGGAACCAATAACAAGACTGACCATGGATTGAGAAGTGAAGAAGACTTTTATTCTTGGCCAAGAAAAAGGGTCATAAACTTGCAGATCAGCTTCTCAATCTGCTGTGGTTCAGAAAGTAATACATGTTGGATAAGAGAAATAAGAAAGAGGGATAGGCTGATAAAGGGTAGGAATATTCATTCCTTTTCTGATAATTGGCAGAGATTTTTCCAGGAATCCAGGCATTATGTCTTCTCACTTATTTTGTGGTTCTTTTCCATTGTCCTTATGGCTATTGTCAACTGTCATAGTGGTCGAGTGTGTGTCACATAACATGCAGATGACATTCTAACAAGTTTATTGCTGGTCTTGGTGAGCACTCTGGTAGCCATCTAAGATCTGCCCAGTTTGGGCTACCCCACTAAAGAGAAATTTCTGGTCTTCAGACATCCAGTCCTCAAAGAGAAATAAGATTAGGGCAGGGAAGAAATTCAGCTAGGTCACTTAGGCAGTACCAGATTAGGGAAGGGTAACAGAATCTGTCTGGCCTCAGTCTGGGGAACAGAACAGCCCTCTCAACACAGTAGACTCAGAGGATCCACAGCCTGCCTCAGTCTAGTCCTCTTTCTTAGTCCCATGGTTGAAGTAGAAGCTCAAACAGTGCATCCTCTGCACTGCAACGTGCTTGTACATTCATGGTAAAGGACACCATGTCTACAGATGTAAGAGGAGGAGTAAAGAGGGGTCTTTGCATTAATTTTTTTTTCAGTTTGAATTGTTTCTAAGATTCTCTGGGACTTATACATTCCCTCAAAAGTTGTGAACTTTACACTGAAAAATAAAACTGCTTGCTTTAGAAAACGGGGGAAAAAACAACAAATTTAGTAAATTTTTAGGATTTTTCTCCTTCTATTCACATTTAGCTTTAACTTTTTATTAGAGGAAAAAAACCTAAAATGAATAAGAATTGGATTAGGGGCAATATTTTATATTTTTTTGAAATCCAGTGCAATTAAGATAATTGCAAAGTTTATACTGGAAAATTGTCATTTATAATCAAAGCCAACTCAATTTTAATGGCAGCCCAGTGGCAAGATCCCTATAATAGCAACTGGAGTTGGACAAATATCTTCCTGCTGCTATCACCCGTTGGAATGATTACTTTCTCATTTGTATTTAAAACTCATAGAAACATGCTTTTCAAAGGCTTTCTAGTAAATGGCTTTCATTTTAAAATGTAAAGAGTTTTCTATTATTTGGGAAGACAGAGTAGTCTTCTTTTTATGTCAATATCCAACTCCCTGACAGATATCAAGATAATGGTGTCAGTTCGTATCCTTTTTCTAACCTTCTTGCTATAGAAATAGTGAATTTCAAAGCCACACTTTAAATAAAAAATTTTACCAACTTTCCTATAATTTCATACTGAGCAGTACTTTTAAGAAATCATTCTGCTATTATGTACATAGTACATAAGCCACCTCTTTACTCTAAATGAGAAGTCAGTTTATAAGATCCTTCTCATTTAAAGTACTTAAACTTTTTATTCTGTCAGAAAAGAGAAAAACACTCAGATCATGTTATATTTGAGAAAGATGGTTCCTACTACATTTGAAAATGAGGCAGGAACTCAAAATTTGAATGACGAGACTTTGCTCTGAGAAGCAGTTTTGACCCAAGTGATAATGATTATTTTTTAATGAGTATTTTTTAGTGACTAGAGTTTCGGGTAAAGTTGGTAGGAATAATGTACTCCATGGATAAGTTACTGTCATTTATGTTTTAAGCTGCCCAATATGTGAATCTACATTGAGTTTTTCATATTTCAGCTTCAACTAGGTAAAATAAAAGGGATTTCCAAATAAATTGCTATTCTCATAGGCCAGTAGGAAAGTAATATCCAAAGCTGTACATTCTGTATTCAATATGGTGAAGTAGCTAAGATAATTTGATGATGGTGATGATGAAAATTATAAAGTTAAGACATAAAAAATTGTGAAAAACTTAGACCAAAAGTGATATGCATAAAAATCTTATATTTAAAGTGATATACTTTATCCACATAATCAAAAAATGGCTGTCAGCTACATGATCAGTTTAAATTGTAGAATCAAGAAAGTAAAATTACTGAGAATTGAAGAGCATTTAAGTGTACTTTTTGGAAATGATATAATGTTTCCAACTTTTAACATAAGATGAAATGGGTTGATATTAGTTTTATAATATAACATTAAATTTTCAGGTAAAACAGTACTTAAGAGGCTCTTGGGTAGATTAGAAATTATGACTTGATCTAAATTACATACTAAAATGCACATACATTGGCACAACTCAGTAATAGAAAGAATGCCTATTTAAATGCAAGTTTATTTAATTAATGATCATTCATTAATGTTGCCTTCATGTGTGATAATAGGGTTTAGAAGTAATTTACACAAAAATATTAAATAATGTATTAATACTGATTAGAAAGGAAGATAGTATAATGTAGCTGTGAAAAATCTGTGAATAGAAATCATATGAAAGTATATTTCTTGACAGCTATGGTAGTGCACACCTCTAGTGCCAGCCCCTTGGGAGGCTAAGGGAAGATGTTTGTGAGATGGAAGACAAAGGCATATTTTATCTCAAGATAGAAAATAAAAATGGGGGGGCAGATCAGTAGTAGAGTACTTGCAAAGCATGTGCAAGGACCAATGTCCACCCCCTAATACCAAAGGAAAAAAAGAGATGTCTTATTTTTTTCACATGGATTGGAATTATACATCACTGAATAAATATATAATGGAATATTCACTTCATGTTTGGCTGAAAAATTGATATACATGAATGAATTATGCTGAGATGTCACTGACGGTAACAGGGTGTCCCTCTGGGCCCTAGAGCTAATCACCATCACTGGAGACCTGCTGTGAGGTTGGTGAATTGAGAGTCCATGGAGTGGCGCACCTCCTGAGAACTACTCTGCCAATCCCAAAGGATAGCTGGGAGGTTTGTACTCACAGCTCAAAGTACCCACAGCTCAAAGGACAATGCCAACTCCAAGTGCTCTTTTAAGGATGGATCTTTATTGTAGCCCTTCTGTCTGGGTTGATGGTCAGACCCAGAGTGCCCTGTGCACCATATTTATATACCCTGTCCCAACCAATCAGACGCAAGGATGCCATTTGGTGTGAGCCAGTCAGGAGGGAGATGCAAATGAAGCACTGAAAGGGAAACCAATCGGGGGAAATTCCTTAACTTATCAATGGAGAGCCATTCACTAATTTGGAAGTAGCCTATCAGGTGCCCAGGGGTAGTTGGGTGCCAGAGTCATCTTGGTGAACTCCATGCCCAAAAGGCCCAGGATGTAGGGTAGAGGTTACCAGGGGCAATTTTGCCCTGGAAACAAGTCTTAGTCCTCCAATTTGGCTAGATAAACCTCAAGATAGGCTGCCTCTCTAGGCCGTATCCCTACACAATTAGTATGACATTTTTATAATATTTATACCAGGAATTCCTATACCAAAACATTCATTTTCTGAATTATTTTAGTGGAAAAGTTCAATCAATATAGCTTTGAACTTCTCAGGTGTATTAGAAAATACTTGTTTACTTCCTAGGTTTGAAGAATATTCATTGTGGACCACTTTTGCAAAGATCAGCCAAAATAATTGTAAAAAAATATGTTCATTATAAATTACCCAGTTTGGGCATATTTTTTGGCAGGATAATTGGTTCAGACAGAGACAGACTAATAGGTAGATGAACTAGGGAGGCCACACTCATGGAAGCTTGGACCTACATCAAAAAAGAGGTAACCAACATGTTTTACAAGTACTGTAAACACAAAATAATTAAAAATGGGATAAAAATAAAGTCCATATATTTGTTAGCTGGTGTCAAAATGTAAAATCTTGACATGTTCATGTGTGATGAAAAATAAATTAAAAACTTAAAAATTTTGAAAATAATTGTCCAAAAATTGAATTTTTATTGGTATTTTAATTATACATATGGATAGAATACAAAGTGATAATTCAGTTTATATATCCAGTATGAGGGCTGGGATTTAGCTCAGTTGGTAGAGCGCTGTGCTGCAGTCTCTGAGGACCCGAGTTCAATTCCCAGCACCACAAAAATGGGAGAAGGGCCTGGCAATCCACTCCCAAGGAAATCCCAAAATAGTCAGTCATTGAAAACCCTATGAAGGTCGCTATGAGTCGGGTACAGACTCGACGGCACCCAACAACAACAACAACAACATCCAGTATGCAGTTATCAAATCACTATTCGATGTGCAAACAATGCTGAAAACAGAAATTTTAATCTAGAACTTTATCAATATCAAGAGGCTCCTTAAGGCCAAAAGTAAGATAATTTGAGAACCTGTAAGAGTAATAACTGTAATGAATTAAGACATTTAAATGTATCTAAACACATGTGTTAACAGTGATTATTTGAAAAAAATATCAACTAGGTAAAAAAAAACAATTTAGAAAACTTGAAAGGAAAAACATTCATGCATTTATCTTGGTTTTCTTGTATGTATTTTTATGCATTTTATCTCAGTATGACTAAATATTAATGACAGATTTTCTTTTAATAGAATGATTCTAAATATAAGTGGAGATGGAATGACAGAATTATAAGTTTGTTTTCCAATTCCAATGAAAAAATGATTTTAATCAATAAATATCAATAGCTGTAATGATAGAGTTAAAAACATGCTTTCATAGAAAAACAAGACTATGAACATGTTTTGCCATAAAAATTCAAACCTCATTCTGCTGAATTCTCACTTCTCTACTGATGAATTCAGAGAAATATAAGAATCCATAGAACATATAATATGATATCTTTGGGTGCATCAATATCTGTATTAGGGAAAACTATAAACCAAGTATAAGTCATGCAGCATTGTCCCTACAAATGTAAGTGGAAGCAAAATGAACAGAAAGAGAACAGCATTCACAAGCACAGAAATGAGTAATATACCAACAATCGAAATAAGTGCATATTATTTCAAAACTGATTGAAAAAATTAAGAATATTCATGAATTAATTTGGAAAACTTAAAAACTGAATTGATGATTAGTGATTTTTAAAAATATATTCAATATATTCAACATATTCAATATATACTCAATATATTTCAAGTTGGAAGATGTGTTTTATGGTTATGCTTTCTTTTTTTTTCACTACTGGGGGTTGAACTCAGGGACTTATGCTTACATGCTTTGCAAGAGCTGTACCACTGAACTGCAACCCCTATACTTTTTTTACTTTTTTTTTTTTTTTTTTTTTTTTTGAGACAGGGTCTCACTAAATTACACACACTGCCTCTAGTCTAGGAACTTGTGATCCTCCTGCCTCTTCCTCCTGAGTCTCTGGGATTACAAGCATGGGCCACCATGTTCTACTTATAGTTATGCTTTTAAAGAGTCCTAAGCTTTAAGCCTTATATGAGATTTTCTTGGAAATAATCATGGAAAAGATAAAAATTGATTTGCAGCTATAAATTGATACTATTGTAAACTGGGATATCGGTAGTAGGAGATATTTTTATTTTGTCTCTTTTTTAAATATTTTTTAAACATTAAAGATAAATCTAGGTCTAACAATAGCTTTAACACTTTTCAATGTCACAACTTCCCACATTTTTTTCTTCTGCATATTGGGGATAATACTACTTACAATACTGTAGAGAGATTTAATTTAATTTATTATAGGCACTTAAAAGAGTTTTAAGAAACCATAAATAGATAAAAGTCCTTGTTATTTATTTTTTGACAACAAATTTGTTTTTCTGGCTTTCCACAGTCCCTGATAGGTGGTAGATATGGATACTGCAATTGGTGTATGAGAGCTGAGCCTGCAGCCATACTACTGTGGTATCAAATCCTATTAGATCTCAGATGCTATGCAGGTTTGGGCCTGGGTCATTCTTGTATGGGAGACCTCCTGGGAACACCAGGTGCTGTAGGCTTGGGAGAAGGACCTGGCAATCCATTCCTAAAAAACAATCAGCCATTGAAAACCCTATGAATAGAAGAGAAGCACTGACAATAGTGTTTTGTTTGTTGTACATAGGGTTGCTATGAGTCGGAGACCAACTCAATGGCACGTAACAACAACAACAAATATGATAGCTGAGGGACTTATTTACCTTGTATTATATGATTATTAGCCTTTCCCTATCTTATTATTTTTTAAAATATCCCATGAATACAAACCCAAATTTATTATTTTTAAAAGTAACTTAAAATTTTGCAGTGATTGATAAATCTTTAAATATTTTAATGAAGAGATTATTAAAGTGGTTGTTTCTAAGGAAAGTCACTCTGATATTTTAGTTCAGGCTTATCCTATCTGCATTGCTATTTTCCCATTTATTCATCTCATGAACTCTCTAAAGAACATATAAAACTCAGATCTGATTATACAATATCTCTATTATAAAACATTTTATGTTTTTCCAGGTAGGTAGAGTTTATTTTTTAAAGTACTGCATGATAGGTGTCTGCCCGTACTGGCAGCCTCATCATACTGTACCCGCCCCTTTATAATCACAATAATTACATTGAACATCAGGTATCATGCCACACAGTCACCATCCTTGGGGACTCTATATTCCTTTCTCATTTGTCACCTCATATTTTTATATAGTGTAAATAATTTCTGTTTAATCTTTAGCTTCCAATTTAAGTGTAATGTGACCCTAAGGATTGACTTTTTTTATGCAAAAGTTCATAAGTATCTGTGGCCTCTCCTTCATAATATACTTCACATTTACAGCAAGCAATCTACACTTATGGAATATTCCATGTTTGTTTACAGCTAACAACAAAGGGCGTGGCACTCATGGTGTTTAGAACTCCACTGTGTAGAACTGAAGGCAGAATACACACACACACACACACACACACACACGCACAAACACACACATACACAGAAGGAGAGGGGGAGAGAGAGAGATACACAAACAGAGCAACATTTTGACTTTTTGTATATTACTTTTAGTTGTTGCACTTTTGATATCATTGCTATTAAAATTAAATGACATCTATTAGTCAATTAACTCATATACATCAACAACCAAAATCTATCTTGTTTTATATAAGTGAGATTAGCTTAATTTTGGATCAGTCAACTAACTAATATTCATCACCAATCAAAATCAATCTTGTTTTATATAAGTGGGGTTCACTTAATTTTGACTTTTAAGTGTTAATATTTATCACTCAGAAATATTTTAGATAATTAAGTTTATACAACTTAGAAAAATACTGTCAAGTAATTGCATAGAGTGCTTTTGTTAACAGTGACTTCTATGTTGTCATCAGCCTTCAAGTCTACAACCAGCAAATGAACAAGGAACAGATTCATATTGAAAGATAATTTAAACATGATCTCAAATCTCACACTACAATGAGAGTTACACTGATGCTACAGGCCTTTGAAAAGTTATGTTAATCAATTTGGATCTGATAGAAGACAAGATTTAAAAATTCTGTTTACATTGCTGTTGTTAGGTGCTGTCAAGTCAGTGTCTGACTCATAGCGACCTTATGCACAACTGATGAAACACTATTGGCAATGCTTCTCTGCTGTCCATAGGGTCTTCAATGGTGGATTGATTTTTGGGAGTGAGTTGCCAGGTCCGTCTCCCAATCTGTTTACATTATTAATGTAAATATTTGTTATATTCTAGATATCTGATTATATTTTATAAATACATGGTAAATATACTTTATTGAAAATGGAAGAATATAAATTGTCCTCAATCTACAATTTAAAAGAATATTTATCATGCTGTGTAGTTCCTATATCACTGGAAAATGAAAAGAGGGTTATGGTATCAATAAGTTGTACCATCTCAAGCTATTATGGAAACCAGAAAGTTTGGTAGCATTCAACAAATTGTGTTCCATGTACAAAGGTACATTTCTATTTGGAACGTAATTTGAAACTGATGCCTTCCATCAACAGATTCAAAATAACCTGCTCAGCCAACTATGGAATGCTGATGCAACCTGGGAGACAACTGTCAGACCTGATACAGATGCATGTCAGATGTGGATATAGGCACAGAAAATGGAAAATTATAATTTTCAAAATAGTGAAGTTGTTGCTATCAAGCAGATGTAAAACTAATGTGTGCTAGAGATTTTAACACATAACTAAGTGAAGGAAACTCAAAACTTAGATTGATGAGTTAGATTACCCACAGAAATGTCCCACACATCATCAAGTATTGGTATTGTTTTATTTTACTGGAGAAAATATATACATCTCCACCAGACTAAATTCAACAGCTCACAAATGATCTTATTAGGCCAGAGACATTTTTGAGGCAATATACGTGGGTATTTTTGTCTCGATATGATACTGAGAAGATGAAACTACTTAACTTTTTGCCCTATTTCCAAGTCTCAAACTTTTTTTTCTATTAAAAGAACATAAAAAGTGAGAATATGTTATAATTCATTGAAGATAAAATATAAAATGTTCCTTCAAACAAAACAAGTCAAGAAACTATTTTATATTGTGAGTAGCCTGAGAGAAGATATGGATGAATACTGTCAAACATGATGGGTTTGAATTTGGGTGGTTCTGAGGCTCTAAGCACAAAACAATGTGTGTATGTCTCACTGAAACTCTTTGCAATTTGACATTAAAACAATTATAATTACAGTCATCCTATGGCCCACAAGTGTCTGCCAGTTTGTCCTGCTATGGAGGCTTGCATGTTGCTGTGATGCCAAAAGCAATGAAACGAGTATGTCAAATATCAGCAGGGTCACCCATGGTGGACAGGTTTCAGCAGAGCTTCCAGACTAAGACAGAGTAGAGAAAAGGACCCGGTAGCCCACTCCTTAAACAATTAGCCATGGAAAACTCTATGGGTAGCAGAGAAATACTGTCAAATATAGTGATGGAAAATGAGCCCCCCAGGCTGGAAGGCATTCAGGAAACTACTGGGAAGGAGTTGCCTTATCAAAGTAAAGTTGACTTTAATGCATGGAATGGAGTAAAGTCCCTGGGACCTCCAGTTGCTGATGTAGCATGATTTCTGCAACAATGGGCTCAAATGTAAAAAGATCATGTGCATGGCCCACTATTGGGTAGTGTTTCGTTCTGCTATACTTAGGGTCACTGTGAGTTGGATCCAACTCCACAGCACCTAACAACTGATAATGGGAGAAAAGCCATTTCTGTCCAGGTATTAAAATTGCTATTAGTAGAGATTTCAGAGCACATACACAGAGTCAACCAAGATATGAAATTTTAGGTTTTGCCAAAGGATTTTCCTTTTCTCTCTCTCTCTCTCTCTCTCTCTCTCTCTCTCTCTCTCTCTTTTCTTTCTTTCTTTCTTTCTTTCTTTCTTTCTTTCTTTCTTTTGTTGTTGCTTTATGTGGTTTTGTATTTTTTTTTTTTGAGACAGGGTCTCGCTAAATTGTGCAGTGTATCTCTGGTCTTGAACTTGTGATCCTCCTGCCTTTGCCTCTGCCTCCTGAGTCAAGGGGATTATAGGTATTGGCCACCATGCAAGCTGACCAAAAGATTTTCTAATTTATAAGTAAAATCTCTAGTTGTACGAGTGCTTTTGTTCTCATTTTATCTAATTTCAAAAACAAAGAATAAGTTTAATTGGTACATTTCTTATATAATTTTCACTATTTCAAATTATTTTTCTTATATTTGAATTAATGATTATAATTCTTTGGTTACTTTTTTTTTCCTTGTCAAGATTCTATTTATGTGTTCTGTACTCTGCATCTATTGATTGTTTTTGATATTGTTATTAAACAAATGAGGGTGTTAATGATGATAATTTGGTGCCTGGCTATGGTCCAAGGCACAACAGATTCTGCTATAAATGATAGGTAATCATGGTATGGAATATATTCTAAGTTATATGAAAAGTGAATCATATAGACAAAATGTTCTTAAAAATATGATAAATATATTTGTTTGAGAGGCTTACAGGTTTTTTTAAGTCATATGTCTTAGTTTTCATATATTTTTAAGTAAAAAGGTAGATGAATGAATTGGGAAAACCTGAGATTATTAAGACAATCAACATTAAATTGAGGAAATTATATTTGATTTTAAAGGCAATAAAAAACTAAATGGTTCTTGCTACAGATTGCAATTGCCTGATGAGCTAAATAATTATACTCATGTAATACATTGTATATACTATATAGTGTATTAATCTTGCAAATGGTCTTGAAAAACACTTTTTTGGTATGAAGCTGTTAAAACTGTGCCTTTGCCTTCTTTAATTTTACTGTGAATGTGACCTACATTAGATTGTAAGGTCATTGTTATTTTTATCCTTTAGCATGTTTAGGATTTTTGACTTGCATGTTCAAAGTATATGGGTTCTATTGAATAAATCAGAGACTCTGAGGAACACAAGGGTTGCTGTGTTTTATATTTTAAATTAATCAAGCTGTAATGATTTGTAAGGCTTTTGACCAAACATGGGTCAGCCACATTGAATGTTAATGAAACTTGTGTAGAAAGTAATCCCCAGTGACTGATAATCACAAATCTTTACCCTTTCACACAATTATACACCCTGTTTTTAATATCATAATCTGGTTTCTGCCTAAGGTATTTTCTGTAACAGCAGAGGCTTTCACTAGATTTATTAACAGGCAATATTTTCCTGAAGGATTTTGTTTGTTTGTTTGTTTGTTTTTAATTCTACTCATTGATTCTTCCTACTTCACTGAAACAAAATAATTTGGAGACATGTCACTGTGAGTAATCCCTTCTGTGATCCCAAACCTTTTCTCCTTGTTGCTTTTAATTAACTAACATGTCAATCAGCTTTGCACCACTTGTGTTCTCACCCATTATCACTGTTTGTATAGACTTTTAGTTTAATCTGTATGTATATTACAGCCACCCAATTCCTTGATAAGCATGGGTTTTTGTGTCTATGTGAGGGTGAGAAAATGTTTTAAAAGCCTGTACTTTCCTTATGAAACCTTTTCTAAAACTTTTCCAAATCTTAGGAAGAACAATACTGCCATCTTAAGGCAAATTAAATCAGTTCTCAAGAAACATCCCCAACTTTTGTTATACATTTTAGATTTATATTTCCTGTTTTCACATTCTATTTACAGATCAAGCTAATTTCAAGGAAATAACCTAATACACTACAATCTTCATGAAGTTTGGATAAAATTCTCTCAACTTTGTTCAAAAATGTACAGGATTTCATGGTATATGAAAGGATTAAGTGTTTCTTTACATTATGGGCTGGGATATAGCTCAGTTGGTAGTGTGGCCCTCTAAGGCCCTGAGTTCAATCCCCAGCACTGCAAAAGTGGAAGAAGGATGTGGTAATTCACTACCAAAGCAATCCCAAAACAATCAGCCACTGAAAACCCTATGAATAGCAGAGTAGCACTGGCATAGTGCTGGGCATGAGGAGTGTTTCATCCTGCAGATCTGACTTGATGGCATCTAACAATATATACTTTGAATTCAGAATTTCTGTCCTTCTTTAAAAATGGTAATTGACATTTGAAAGTAATATAATTAACATATGAGGGTATTCTAAGACCTACGATTTCACTAATACCATTTGGAAAATTATGTAGAAATTCTCATAATGGGCAGTATTGGGGCTAATATTCAAAGATGAGAGTATCACATTTTGGGTGAGTGGTAAGGATAGCTAAGAGTAAGGCATCCTAGGAAAATCCTCAATATAATAGGAGGTCTTTGCTTAGAAGGAGGAAATACAAAATAACAAAAGACATTGCTGCAAAAGAGATTGAAGTGAAATACATGGATGGCACATGGAACAGTGTAAATAGTGGCACTCAAAAAAAGAAAAGAAGCATTTTATGGTTATTATAGTTGGAATCAACAAGATAGATGGAAAACTTTCAGTGAAATAGTAATATTTCTTATTATACTTCTTTATGCTCACTAATTCTAGGAAATCTTCATTTGAATGTTAGAAGTTTGAGGACATTTGATGGCTATCATTCCTAATTCTGTTGTTTCCTCAATATTGCTGTCTTCATTTGCTGCCCCTAATTTTCAGATGTGTATAAGACAATCACGTTCATGTACTTTCTCTTTACTAAGTCTAACCTTTATATTCTAAGTTCTTAGATCTACTCATGTTTCCTAGGAAATAAAGTCCTCAATCTTTCACATTCAAATACAACCACAAATATAAACTCATATGTCCCATAAACAATCTGTTCTATCTACACAAAAGGTGTCATCCTAATTCACATTTCTGAACATGTGGAACTGATGCACCTTACTGAAATGCTTCAGCCTTTACTTCTTTATTTCCTACTATAAGATCTATGGGCTTGCATCTTTACTACAGGTAATTACATGCATGGATTTTTCCTTTTATTAAACTTTTTTTTTTGTATTTCACAGTACTTAGTGCTATAA
Organism: Pedetes capensis; assembly: GCA_007922755.1. NCBI lineage: Eukaryota > Metazoa > Chordata > Mammalia > Rodentia > Pedetidae > Pedetes > Pedetes capensis. Next base: position 66,773 of record VMDO01004909.1, read on the forward strand.
TGGAGGAGAACACTGTGACCACCTTTTGCTGATGTGGCACAACTAAAAAGGAGAAGAAACAGTGACTGAAACAGTGGGCTTGGAAATGAATTAGTGTCTCATTCTGCTATAATTAGGGTCACTATGAGTCAGATCCAACTCAACTGCACCTAACACCACCAACAACAATTGAAAATGGGTAAGCTACAGTCAGTGTGATTCTCTAACATTTTATATTGAGGTATTGAAAAAGTGAAATTCTTACATCTCTCAAATATCAATGGATCCAGTATAAAGATTACTTAAACTCAACGATAATCTATTTAATACTGTTTCATTTCCCCAGTGGAAAACACCTCAATTCACTTATGGTTTTGTAAAGAATACAGAACAGAACTTTCTACATGGAAAGATGTTAATTTCCCTTAAACATTCTCCCCCCCCCAAGGTAAAATAACCAAGTCTATATTCCACTTTTTCTCTACAATATTATCACTAGTTTATGGACAAAATTATGCCAACATAAGTATTTGGCAATTGATTTAAAGCTGATAAATTTGCCTCAAGGTTGTCAAAGGTTGGTCTATGTTATCATTGTATCAGGGTATTTTAAGAATCCCATTAAAGTCCCTTCTCCTTCAAAAAGGAGTTGGAAGAAAATAAAATGTCTCACAGTGGTATGTAGATTCCACAAAATAAATGATGTTTAATATATTCCTAGGGAACAAAACCACATATTTTAGGTTTAATAATGACACTCAGGTTTGAAAATAGAAGAAAGAATAAATTAAATTCAGCATGTGATTAGTAATCCATCAGCAAAGGCCTACGTGTATATGATAGTTTCTCTTTTTCTTTTATTTGAAATGCTTCTTTATTGCTTAAGTAGCTGTACTGTAATATCATAGCTATAAAAATATTGACCTTTGAACCAAACATATTAAATATGATAATAAAAGACACCCATGAGAACTTTTATTTTTAAAAAAGAGATTTTATTCTGGTAGAGGCTTGAAAAAATAAATTACAGGCAAGTTTGGTCACTAAATTAAAGATAACATTCTCTGGACAGTAAATTCTATCCACAGCTATAATCCATAAAACTCCTCTAGCAGTGTGAATATTATAAATGGAATTTATAATCACTCCAGCAGGCTCACCTGCAGGATGACGATCAGTTCCAAATCATTCAAAATTATATTCTCACTTGGGAAGTGGAGAGTGAACATAGTAACAACATTTTTCTGTCTGTTTGGTTTTCCCAGAGTCAGAACTAACTACTGAAAAACATGCTTTAATACATACCATATAGAACACAGTAGTGGAATGTTGCAAACTATGTCAATTAATGAGAATTTATAGTCAAAATTCTATTGCCATAATTCTCATTATCTTTTCCATTCTAATCCCCTGTGTGACAATCTGTCTATGTGCCATATCTTGATCTAGGCAGGAGTATTTTTAGTATATTCAGAGTTTCTGAATTCAAAATTAAATTTTGTCTGTCTGAAGACATTTCTCCTCACACATTGTCTGCTTCTTGTTTCTTCTGCACCTTTTTATGTGCATTTGTCTACACTGGCTGCACCACTGTTGAAAAATATCAAGCATAAATTTAGCTCATAGGTGACACTCAAATAAGCACTAAAAGTCTAGAACAGCAAAATGGCTGTTTTTCTAGAATTCAGCAATTGATTTCAATCCTAGGGAATATTCCTCTGATATCAAATATTAGGATTGACTATAACAGATAGATCATGTTCAAGGTAGTCTTAGGTCATTCAGCTTTATTTTTGAGCACTTAGATGTACCTCTTTAATCTATGAAATTTTCAAGGTCACAACATGAATTCCCACATGTGATACTGATATAGTATGATATTTATGTTAGAAATAGTCATTATCTAAATGAATTGTTTATTTCTATTTCTTGGGTAAAACAATGAAACTTATTCAGTTTGTCAAAATAGTAGTAGGAGATAATGCTAAGAATCAGTATTAAGGTTAGAATCTGAAATATTCCCCAAACATTCATGTTTGAACAATTGGTCCCTGGCTGGTAGTCCTATTTTGGTAGTCTTTGAAAACTTTAGGATGTAATTCCTAGGTGGCAGAAGTAGGTCGCTGGGGTTGAGACTTTGAAAGTGAATCACAGCCTCAAATTCCTGTAAACTCTCTCTGCTTCCTGGCCCCCACAATGTGAATAGTCAGCACACCTCCACAGCCATGATGTCCTGCCCAAGCTCATAGGCCGAGAAACTGTTGAATACACTTTTCCTTCCTTATATTTTTCTGTCAGGTATTTTGTTCACAATGACACAAAAGTAATTAATATTATCTGAGAACAATCAAGTTACCCTAGTTTTCCAGGATGAAATTTAAATTTACTTTAAAACCAAAGGTACAAGCTGGGCAGTGTGGAACATGACTCTATTCCTAGCAACTCCAGAGGTTGACATAGGAGGATTGCAGGAGGCCTGAAGCTGCCTGCACAACTTAACTAGACCCTATCTCAAAATTCCAAATCAAACCAGGGCTGTAAGTGAGGCTCTGTGGTTAAGCAATTGCTTAACATGTGTGAAGCACTGAGTTCAACACAATACCTCACCATTACTGAAAATCCAAAAACAAAAAAACAGAAATAGTGGTACATATGAGAATTTCTGAGGCTGCAATGAAGTGATAGAGCATTAAAATTCAAAGACAATTTGTTTTCATACTTGTACTAGTAGAGAAGACACTCAAAGTCACCTGTTATCAAAAAGTAAAGTCCAAAGAAACCTTTTATCAATACAATTATGGAATAAAATTATCTTTTCTCTAAATATGTTGTTCTTTCATTAAAAATATATTCTTTTAGGACAAAATACATTGTATTTCTATAACCATAGTTTCTTAATGATGAGGAGAATTCTCATTTAGTATTTTAATTCAATATTTTCATGATTATACTTAAATTCTGAGATTGAGTTGGTAATATTAATTCCCAAAACCTAGATACTATTATACCACGTAACATAGCCAAGGATTTGGACAAAATTTACCTGAATCTGCATCCTTCTGATCAATGAATAATTTTGCTTGTATAATTCCTTGATATCAGATGTATATCTCTTAGAAAAATTAACCAATGTAATTGTTTGGGGTATATATTTATTATATAAAGGAAGGTATTTTTTCTTGTCCTTCATGTCATCATTTTATTTCTGAAACATTTTTCTTTCTTTTTAAATGTACTTTCTTTTTGAATATAACATTAAAAAACCTGTGGTCTAGAATTAGTCTCTTTCTCGTATCTGGAAGGTAAGAAAAATTTTCTCATGTGTGCCTGCTGCAACATTAATGAAATATATCACATGTGAGTTTTAAAAATTGTATTGTTTTCCCCAAATGCATTATACTTACCTGTTACCTTGACACACTAAAACTACATAATTCTACTCTTTGACATTTCTGTATACCAATGAGGAAAGCTGTGTTTTCTTTCTCTAATATTAATCAATATTTCTCATGCTATTTGAGATTATTCTCTTGTTTTGTACTATTGCTCAAATGGAGTGCATAATTTTGGAATTATGCTCAGGGACTTTAAGCTGATGTAGCAAAACTATATTGAATCTTGATGGATCAATACCACGTAAAGTTTCACGTTCCAAAAAATCAGGACAAAATGCAATATAAATATGATGTTGTGCTGTATAAATTTATTCTGTGGGGAAAACTCAGATACTTGGAAAGTTTTTTATTTCAGCTTCATGCCAATTGATAGGACATTGAAATTCATTGTTATGATGATATTAATCTATGTATTGATATTTAATCCACAACATTGATATATAATATCTTGTCTGGGAAAGTACTTTTAATTTACTAAGGACTAATTAATTTTTATGCCTGCAGCTGTAGCCCTGTGGCATCTGATCCCATCAGATCTTGGAATCTAAGCAGGGTCAGGCCTGGTTAGTACTTGGATGGAGACTGCCTGGGAACACCAGAAGCTGTAGGATTGGGAGAAGGACCTGGCAACCCCCTCCCAAAAATCAATCTGCCATTGAAAACCCTATGAACAGCAGAGAAGCACTGACAATAGTGTTTCCCCTGTTGTACAGAGGGTTGCTATAAGTCGGATACTGACTCGACAGCACCTAACAACAACAACAACAATTAATTTATGAGTTTAAATTTTTTAAATATTTTTCTGTTCATAATGTTCAAAAATTCATTGGTTTTGAGGAAATAGTTTTAAAAAATTAAGTACATTATGGAAATTTTGAAATTCAAGTCTAATTTGTTTTAACTCTCACTTCTAGACCTTCACCACCTAAAATTTTATAAGGGACCAGGATATAATCTCTTTCTCCACATTTGTTCTGTAATTTGCAGACTGAAGTTATTCTTACTATTTACAGACAAGTGTGTACTAAAGTAGAAATGATGTTCATTTAAAAAATATTAGAAAGTAAACATTAGGACCACAATTACCAAGTGTCTAATAAGTTTATGTATGGGAGAAGGACCTGGCAATCCACTCCCAAGGCAATCCCGAAACAGTCAGCCATTGAAAACCCTATGAGGGTCGCCATGAGTCGGATACCTACTCGATGGCACCTAACAACAACAACAATAAGTTTATGTGGGGCTGGGATTTAGCTCAGTTGGTAGAGTGCCGCTCTGCAATCTCTGAGGTCCTGGGTTCGATTCCCAGCACTGCAAAAATGGGAGAAGGATGTGACAATCCACTCCAGGGGCAATCTCGAAATAATCAGCCATTTAACACCCTATAAGGGTAGCTATGAGTAGGACAAGACTCAACAGCACCTAACAGCAACAACAATAAAAGTATGGAAACTAATGAAATTAAAATTCTCATTGTATTCTCTAACCCAAATGAGAAATGCTGAATTCTGAATTGTCATTAGTGTATATTAGTCTTTAGCTTCTTTAAGATATGTTTCAGAGAATGAATATAAATATCATTTACTATGTTGTCTGTTAGTAGGCATTTCTCTAAAACTAAATGTCTATGTATTAATACTATGGGGTCCCAGAACTTGTCTTTATAATTTTTGAATCCATGCCAATGATATTTTTTAATCAAAATCAGTTGTCTTTAAAATCTGTGTTTTCTTTAATAGGAGCTGGTTAATGTCAGTATGAAAATAATAATCACTTGAGCATAGTCATTATGACTATTTTCAAGTATTTACTATTTAAAGAGAGCAGCCACTTTCATGAGAAGAAAGAGAAAATAGAACCCCTGGAAATATCATAAATAGACAGAACTTCTCATGTCTAAATATTTAAGATAGAAACCATGAAAACATAACTATAGTAATTTTTTTGCATATAATCCAAAACAATACAAACAGTTCAAGCCTATTCACCCTTTGAAAATGGATTACCTTTAAAATGGTTCTGAAAAAATGAATTTTCAGCAGAGCTGGTTCATTAATCCACCCCATGAGGATGGTATCCTTTTTCCAATAAAATTGCTTTGTATCAAAATGTATATCACAAAGGAAAGAGATATTACACTGGCAACAGTGGTGTATCTATACAGTGGCAACACTGTAATATAGAATATTTATGTCATCTTAATAATAAAGGGAGAACTTGGTAAATAGAGATTTACAAATTGTGTGTTAGGACTGGAAAGAAAACTGAGCATATAAAAGTATGAAAGTATAAACAATAACAAAACAATTATTCCTACATGTCAACCCTTATTTTCTGTTTATTAACAGCATGTTGCAATAATAGAAGAGGTGTATCATAAGTAATAACAGACAAAAATCATTATTTTACTAAGCAATTACATTTGCCTTCAAATCAATTAAATTGAATATAGAATTATTCTGATAATAAGATACTTCACACATTTATACCTAGTAACATAGCCTAATGGGAGAAAAATGGGATAAATTACACGTTTTCTATAACATCTCTGGCACAGCCTATAATCTATAGAGGCTCATGTTGTCAAGCTTGTGAATGTCATTCACTTATGTCTCACTGGAAAAAGGTATATAATGCAGTAACCTACCCTTGAATACTTTATAACCATTACAATTTCAGGACAATGTTAAGTAAAAATATATATTTCACAAATTGTCTCATGGATAGAGTGATCCCAAAAATTTCATCTTAGTCTTGAACATTGTGTTGCATTATTTCAAATTTGTCTTTTTCTCCTGTAAACAGTGTCGATTTAAGTTCTCTTTAAAGTATATACTATTAAGAGACATAAAAATGTGCCAAATATAGAGCAAAATGTATTTTACCTACAAAAGTATTAATAAGAAATCAAGATTTTTATAAGATTGCTGAGTGAATTGCCACTAATTTTATAGTTAGAAGAAATGAACTCCTGATATATTTTTAAGAAACTATATTTGTATCAATGGAAGTGGGTTTTCAGAAAAGCATTAAAGCACTCATAATACACTGCAAAAGTATACATGTAAATGCATGCTGTTTATATGCCAACTTAAACACCTAGATTAAAGAAATGCTTAAAAGACATTGTTGAACAGCTAAGTAACAAGCAGAAATTAGCACAGGTTGAAATTATTATGGCCTATAGACAGATGATCTTATTTTTTCAGTGGTAATGATTATGGCAATTTAAATTTAATCCATCACCATGAAATGCACATAGCAATTTTATATATGAATTATTATGTATGAAGGTATTATAAACTGTGCTCATGACCTTGGTTCACTTCAGGATCTGCCCCCATTATAATTTTGTCCTGAGGGAGGACAACCAAACAGATCATATAGTCTTTTTAAATAATCATTTTTATTGCCTGCCTTTATTTATGAGTTCAATTTCACAAATAGTATTTTATCAATCAGGATATTCCAGGTTATGAAGCATTATCAAACTGCTCTAAAATATCACAGGTTTAAGAGCAGAAGTTCATTTCTTGCTCATAGTATAAGATGAAAAAAATAACTTCAGGCAAATGCCTCACTTAAAAGACCCAGGCTGAACAAACAAGATAGGGTATAACAGAATATAATAAGCATTACTTCCTAACATTTCTGCCAAGAAATTACATATGTTTCTCCAACACACAGTTTGGTAGCCAAACCAAATAACATGATAAAAAATAACTTCCACAGGGAGCCATGAAGTACAACTGACCATAATCCTCTAAGAGCTAGAAATATATGATGAGCACCACTGATGGATTTCATAATTGTAACAGAAAAAATATGTACAGTAAGATACTTGGAATGAATCAAGAATGTTTCCAATTACTTGATTAATGTCTAGAGATTTGACACTTTATGTCACTTCAATGTCACTGCCTCATTATAAAGTCTGAAACTCTGGGGATAGAGCTTGAATGTTTCTATTTTTTTAACTTCACCACATCATCCTAATGAACTTTCCTAACTGAAAACAACACTTTCAAAACTATTTCTTCATACCATACCAGTCTAAACCTTTCATTTGAATAATAATGCATGTCTATCATATAAAAGATATAATCCTTGTCAACAAGTATTTCATAAACTATGTTTTTTAGGAGGTGAATCCACATTTTAGTTACAATTCTAATTCTCGGGTACAGTTTTCTAAGCTGTATTAATTATAGCATAGTTAAATAAGTAATTTAATACTTTACAATATATTGAAGTAAAAGAACTATAGTTGTTACTTTATGTTGCTTAATACATTGTCTTGTTTCATAAAACAAGCTTTAAGAAGCAACATTTTCAATCAATAACAATACAAGTTTTGCTGAAATTTATTTACAGAAAGTCATTAATTCTAGCTCTTCCTATGGGGAGGGTTACCTTGGCTACCTTTGGCATCACATCATTGTGCAGTGGTAGCCACAAGAGGGTAGTACCAGGTAGTACCAGAGGGTCAGCCTTGACATCATAGGAAGTGGAAGTGACAACAGAAAGGACATGAATTTCTGACCAATGGATACTTGTTGCTGCCACTGTCCACCTGAGCAGCGAAAGACCCAAGGTAAAGATAATAATAATAATAATAATAATAATAATAATAATAATTAATAATAATAATAATAACAATAATACAATATTATAATTTGTAAATTATAAAGTCATCTTTGTTTCTCTCCTTATGTTTCTTGAGTTAGGTCAGTCCTCACAAAATCACATCTACATTATTGGTATGTTTATTTTGTTGTTATTTGTCAGGTGCCATGCACATGATCTCTTTATGTTTGAGCCCATTGTTGTATCCACTATGATTCTTCTCACTGTGAGCTGTACCACATTAGCAACATACAGTCTATGTTTTATACCTGGCCTTAGAAGATCTCAAGCAAAACTTTGCTTCACAACCTAAAAGATGCCAGATTACACATACTTTTAAAATGAGCAAATTTAAGGTACTTGCTTTATTCCTATATAGTCATAATGTAAGTGTTGACATGGTTTGCTGTTTTCATTGACAGCACCTCAGATATTTGAGAAAAATAATTGGAAATAAATAATCACGCAACACTTTCAAGATAATATTAACTGGAAAAAATATGTACATTCAAATCAATGTTACTCATATTATTATTTTAGCTTTCCCAGCTCAATATCACACTAACTTAAATAATCACAAATCATTGAGACTTTACTCTTATTCTTTCACATATGCTTTCCTTGAAATATTAAGGTTACATCTTTTTACAGAAAAAAATGAATATTTTACTCTCCTTATTGGAATTATATGTGAAAATAATATGCTCATTAATAAGTCTTAAATTTATAATAATTATAATCGAACACTAAACTTTTTAAATAAGAGACATCTACAAAATCATGCTTAGAATTCAGTTACAGTAGTTTAATTGCTCTGCAATGATGATGTAGAAATTTAAAACAATTAAAGAAAAATCAAGGCTGGGATTTAGGTCAGTTAGTAGAGCGCTGCGCTGCAGTCTCTGAGGTCTTGGGTTCAATTCCCAGCACCACAAAAATGGGAGAAGGACCTGGCAATCCACTCCCAAGGCAATCCCCAAACAGCCATTGGAAACCCTATGAGGGTCGCTATGAGTTGGATACTGACTCCAAGGCACCTAACAACAACAACAACAACAAAGAAGAATCACTGCAGTAGATTCTAGGTGACAAAAGAGTCACAAAGAAGCATTGTTATCTTCAAATTATTTAAAAATTATGTGAAATTAAGCTGGGAATGGTAGTGCAGGCCTTTAATCCTAACAGTTTAGGAGGCAGAGGCAGAAGGATTACAATTTCAAGACCAGAGGCAGTCTGCATAACTTAAAAAGACCCTGTCTCAAAAAAGTTAAAAAAAGAAAAAAGAAAAAATAGGCTGAGGATGCAGCTCAGTGGTACAGCACTTGCAAAGCATGCAAGCCCGAGGCCCTGTGTTCAAAGCCCAGTCCCATAAAAAATAAAAATAAAAAAGTGGAAATTTTAAAACTATTCTATAATTATTTGGGAACAAACGGTGTATGAATTCCAAGCTGACCACAGGTCAGCTCAGCATTAGGAAGTAATATTTCAAAATCTATAAAATAAATAGTTCAAAAGTATTGAAATCTATAGGCAGTTATTTACAACTAAACTTGTCTAGAACCATCCTATTTAATTTGCAAGTATATTCGTTAAAAGTATGTTAGCTTAAATTTATGTACAATGAAGATAAAACAGTTTTAGTAATCAGTTTCTTAGCAAGGAGTAAATCAATTTTGGCCTCTTAAAAAGATTCCTAAATTTATAATTTAGATACAGTTTTACCATTCTAACTGAATTTTTTTTTTTTTTTTTTTTTTTTTTTTTTTTTTTTTTTTTTTTTTTTTTTTTTTTTTTTTTTTTTTTTTTGCAGTACTAGGGTTTGAACCCAAGGCCTTGTGCTTGCATGCTATACAAGTAAGTGCTGGACCACTAAGCTGCACCCCCAGCCCCTTTTATTTTTCTTTACTTTTTGAGACAGGGTCTCGCTAAATTACGCAGACTTCCTCTGGTCTCGAACTTGCGATCCTCCTGGCTCCGCCTCCAAAGCCGTTGGGATTACAGTCATGCACCACCATGCCCAGCTGTCTAACTCACTTCTGTGAGTACAAAGAACTACAATATTTTTCTATAATGAAATTTGGTCCTGGTAAACACTCTTCCTCAGGAAATTACATAGAGTGATTAAGAATAATCATTTTCATAACAAAGGCCAATGTTACAGAATTAGTCCAACCAGTTACTAGAAGTGTGTTTTCTTGTGAAATCTTAAGCTATTCAGTCTCTCAGTTTTCTCACTAGTGAACTTTGGGTATAATACAAACATCTGAGGGATGATAGAAAATTCAACTAAACAATACATGAAAATCTGTTAACATGCTGCCGATCAGTGATTGGATATGTAGCTTTAAGTATTATTCTCAATTTTTTACACTTATTATTTTTGCAATTTTGTCATGGAAAACTATTTTTGAGAAGTTTATTAGCTTTTATTAATAAGTAAGGAAATGTAAAAGCATTTTATTTTAAATAGATATGTATATGTTTAAGAAATAAATATCCAGTAATTCATTGCCAAGCTAAGTATACAAAAATCTTAAAATTACCTAGTAAATAATAAAATTAATATTTCTGGTTTAAATAACAAAGAGAATATTCCATTGTGAATAGAAAGAGATGATCTTTTAAAACAAAAACCTGAAAGGGCCATGAAGAGTCGATTGTTTTAGATTTATTAAGTTACAAAACATAAGTTATTCCTTCAAAATCATGAAAAGCTACAACACATATGCTTTAATGCCGGGAAAGTGTGGATAACTTAAATAGCCTTCTTTGACTCATTTTCTCATGTACAAGTCCGATAATATTAGTTCTTATGCTACAAAATTATTTTGACAATGAGGTAAGTCATGTATAATCCTTTAGCATATTGCTTGGCTCGTGAGGAACAGTCAGTAAATTGCTACCCTTATAATTAAAACTAATGAAAAGACTTCTCCAAATTTTTAGTTTCACTCCAATTTTCTTTTCTTTATAAATGTAAGGGTTTAAAATATTTTACAGAATGTTTCAACCTTCACTCCTCACAATCAATCTCATGAATTCAGGTGGGGAAGTTCCATTTGAGCAAGCTTATTTCTACTGAGACTTGAAAAGTATATGTGACCTGTAAATGTTATCAGAAAAAGTAACTCTATTTGACAAATGGCCTAATCGCTCCACTCCAGATCAACACATTTTTCTTTTTATAATAAAATGTCTCTTCCAAGACTACATATGGATTTTAACTTTCCTGAATTTCTAAAAAAAAAAAAAAAATTAACTTCTTTGTAATATAGCTTTGTCCTGGAAAACTGAAATGTTCCACACGGTAAATGCTCACCCTATTTTCCTCCATGCCACACAAAAGTCACTTTCAAGGTTCAGAGAATAACTATTCTTTAGTTCCTTTGTGACAATTGTCAGTTTTTGAAAATGCACAAACCTTCCTTCTCATTGAAAGGAAACATGGAACATTCAATACCAGAGGTCAGCTCAGCATTAGGAAGCTATTTAAAAACATGGCCATATTTCCCCTGATATCTGTCACTGTGCCAACTTAGGAGGAAAACCATGCTGTACTAGAACTTGAAGTGTCCAAGAATTTTATTAAAATAAAGTATCATCACTTTTCACAGAGAGATGACTGTAATTTTTACAACACAAATTCATAAAATTATAATAAAATTTTAGTGTATTAAGTGATCATTTCTAACAAAGACACATTCTTGCATTCATTAATGAATCTCTTTCCTGTTGTTAATATACTTCTCTTTTTAACTAAAATTTATCTTACTAGATAAGTCATCCTTGAGAAACTGGCATGAAGGCTAACCTTTTATTTGTGATAGCTCCAGTATGACACTGAGTAAGCTAATAGCTTATTATAATGAAGTTACATTTTAGCTAACTTAAAATTGCCCATTTTTGAAATATGACATAGACTATTAATAAAAATCTCACTTTATGAACAAAATGTGAAATGATATTTTAGTCTCAAGACCACACACATTCAAAGCTATGGTAACAATAACTTTTGTTGTTGTTGTTAGGTGCCATTGGGTCAGGTCTGACACACAGTGAACCCATGTACAACAGAAGGAAACACACTCAGGTTCTATGCCAGGCACACAATCTCACTTATGTTTAAGCCCATTGTTGCAGACACTGTATCAATCTATCTACTTGATAGTTTTCCTTTTTATCATTGATCTGCCACTCTCCCAGGGATTGGTTCCTCCAGACTACATGTCCAAAATATATAAGACACATGCTAGCCACCCTTGCTTCCAGGAGCACTCTGGTTGCACTTCTTCTAGAACAGATCTGTTGGTTCTTCTTGCAGTCCACAGTATATACAATATACTTCCCCAAAAACATAACTCAAAGGTAATGATTCTTCTCTTGTGTCTCTTTTTCAAGGCCTGGCTTTCATAACTATATGATGCAACTGAGAATACCAAGGCATTAGTCAGGCTCACTTTTGTCTTCAATGTGACATCTTTACTCTTCAGCACTTGAAAGACATCTTTTGCCACAGATTTTCCCAATGCAACAAGTCTTTTGATTTCTTGACTGTTACTTCCATGGGTATTGATTGTAGAACCAAGTAAACTAAAATCTTAGAAAATCTCAGTATATTCTCCATTTTTCACGAAGTTGCTTATTGACTCAATTGTAAGGATTCTTGTTTAGTTGTTGTTGAGTTGCAATCCATATTGAAGGCTAAAATCTTTGATCTTCATCAGTAAATCTTTCAAGTCCTTTCCACTGTCAGCAAGCAGAGTTGTATCATCTGCATAAACTCAGATTGTTAATGAGTCCTACTCCAATTATGATAAAGTCCAGCTTCTCAAATTATTTGCTCAGCATAGAAGCTGAAAAGGTACAGTGAAAGGATTCAGCCCTATCACAAAATTTTCTCAGCATTAAATCAGTCAATGTTTCCTTGTTCTGATCCAAGACTGGCTCTTTGTCCATGTACAGATTCCTCATGCATACAATTAGGTGCTCTGGTATTCCCATTCTTCACAGTGTTATCTATAATTCATTATGATCCACACAGTCAAATGTGTGTGACTACACAGCCTTTGTGTAGTCAATAAAACATGGATATCATTCTGGTATTCTCTGCTTTTAAACAATATCTAGCTGATATTAACAATGATGTCCCTGGTTCCCTGCCCTCTTCTGAATCTGGCTTGGTTTTTGAATGATGCTTAGTAAAATCTTGCTTGCATGTCATATTAATAATATCATTCAACAGTTTCCACATTCAATTGGATGCCCTTTCTTGGGAATAGGCACAAAATATGGATCTCTTCCAGTCAGCTGGCCAAGCAGTTGTTTTCCAAATCTCTTGGCATAAACAAGTTTAAACCTCCAGGGCTATATCTGTTTGTTGAAAAATTTCTGTTGGTATCCCATCAATTCCTAGAGCCTTGTGTTTCTCCAATTTCTTTAACTCAGCTTCCACTTTTTCCTTCAATACCATTAGTTCCTGATCATATGCAGCCTCTTGAAGTAGTTGGTCATAGACCAATTCTCGTTGGTATAATGACTCTATGTATTCCTTCCTTTTTCTTTTGATGTTTATGTTGATGTTTAATATTTTCCCTATAGAACTCTTCCCTATGGCCACTCAAGGCTTTAAATTTTTGTTCATTGTCTTAAGCTTCAGAAAAACAGAGAGTGTTTTCCCCTTTGGTTTTCTGTCTCCAGGTGTTTTCACATGATTTTATTATATTAGATTTTTTATTCTCCAACTGCCCTTTGAAATGTTTTGTTTAGTTCATTAATTTCATCATGTCTTCCATTTACTTTCATTGCTTAATATTCAACAGCAAGTTTCAGGGTCCCTTTTGACATAAAATTTTGTCTTTTCTTTGTTTATTTTTAATAACCTTTTCCTTTCTTCATGGATGATGTCTTTGATGTCTTGCCACAATTCCTCTTGTTTTCCATCATTAGTGTCTATCACATCAAACCTGCTCTTAAGGTGGTCTCTGAACTTAGGTGTAATATACTCATGGTCATACCTTGGCTCTTGTACACCTGTTCTAATTTTCTTCTGTTTCAATTTGAATCTGCATATGAGCAGTTGATGGTCTGATGCACAATCAGTGCATGGTATTTTTCTGAAATTTGATATTGAGGTTTTCCACTGTCTCTTTCCACAAATGTAGTCAATTTTGTTCCTATATATTCCATCAGGGTTTGGGATTTACCTCAGTTGGTAGAGCACTGCTCTGCAGTCTCTGAGGTCCAAGATTCAATTCCCAGCACCGCAAAAAATGGAAGGAGGACATGACTATCCACTCCCTAGGCAATCCTGAAACAATCAGCCATTGAAAACACTATGAGAGTTGCTATGTGTCAGACATGACTTGGTGACACCTAAAAACAACAGAATTTCCTCTGGTAAATTCCATGTATACAGTTGTTATTTATGTTGGTGATAGGTTGCTGTTGTTAGATGTCATCAAGTCATGTCCTTCATAGGGTTTTCATTGAATGATTTATCGTTTTGGGATTGCTTCATGAATGGATTTCCACGTTCTTCTCCCACTTTTGTGGTGCTAGGGCCTCTGAGAGTACAAAGCAGGTGCTCTAACATCTGAGCTAAACCCCAGCCCTCAATAACTTTTAGGAGTCATTCAAGCTATCAAGACATGAAGTCATACTTTACCTTCTAAGATAAACCAGTTATTCTTCAAAACAAATATATGCACCAAGCTGATACTTACGGTGCTAATAGCTTAACATGAATTACAATTCACTTTAAGCTAGTTAATATGGTGGTGACTTCCAGTTTTTCAATAAATAGGGATCTTTAAATCTATGACATTAGTGTAGAACAATGTTATTGAATGCTATGAAAAAGCCTTTGAAAGGCATTCAGTGTTAATAATATTGGAATAAGACTTAGAACTACATTGGTGGAAAATTGCAAACTAAAGTCAAGTAAAAACACAAAATTAAGCATGCCAACATTATGTGGCTGGGTAAAAGAAATATGTGTGACACATAGCTGTAAGATTAAGATTTCCATAATAGTCACTAAAACAAAGTATTTTCTCTCGTAAGGCACAAAATATACTTGATAATTTAAAAGGAGGTAGCAAGAAAACAAAATGTTTGACATTAGGTATTTCTTGCACTTTAAACTCCTTACAAAGGCAAAAAGCTACAAGGTATAATGAATGCATTCTCTCTACTTTGCATTTATCCTTATGGGACTAGTAGCCCTGAAGTGTAGGGCAATATTACTTAGCTATTTCCATATGGATTTTTCTGTCCATTCTAGATAGAACTCTGGGAAATGAGAGATCATGTATTATATATCTTTGTTTCCCCAGGACTAAATAAGGCACCACTAATATAGCACTTAAGAGAAAATGATTAAATGGATAAATAAAGCATTAGTATCTAAGTTTCTGGTAGTGATTTCAAGAATTTGGGGGGGTAATTACTTTTTTAAAAAATTTACTTTTTGAATTATAACAAAATAAATGACTTAAAAATGAATAAGGTCAATATTGCTGTATTAAAGTAACTGTTAAGGATACAGGTAAATAAGTATAAATTTATATAAATAAAAGCTTTCATGTTGTTGTTGTTGTTAGGTGCCACAGTTGGTATCCGACTCATAGCTACCAAAAGTACACCAGGGAAAACACTATTATCAGTGTTTCTCTGCTATTCATAGCGTTTTCAATGGCAGATTGATTTTTGGAGTGGGTTGCCAGGTCTGTCTCCTAAGCCTACAGCACCTGGCATTCCCAAGAGTTCCCCCATCCAAGTACTAACCAGGACGGACAATGCTTAGCTTCCGAGATCTGATGGGATCAGATGCCACGAGCTACGGCTGCAGGCAAAAAGCTTTCATAGTCATAGTAGAAATGATATATTGGAGAATTGCAAATAATGTGACCATCTCTTCCTCATATTGTGACGATAAAGCAGCAAGAAATAATATTTTATGTTGGATCCTGAGAATAAGTACATTTTTTTTCCAAATTAAGTGCTGGAGTAGTTTTCTTGTTATGTTATTACTTTTATATTGTTTTGTGTGAAGCAACAAGTTAAATTTTGATCTAATCCTTCCAAGATTTAATTTATTGGAGCATCAGAAATTTACCCTGACCAAAATTAAAAATTTTATCTGGATGGCAAACAGGTAAATGTCATTTCACTAATAGAGACTTGAAATATTATGATATTGTATACTAAGAATTCCAGAACACCTAATTGTGCTCATGAGAAATCTGTACATGAACCAGGAGGCAGTTGTTTGAATAGAACAAGGAAACACTAAGTGGTTTAAAGTTGAGAAAGGTGTGTGTCAGGGCTGTATACTTTCACCCTATCTCTTCAATTTATATGCTGAGCAAATAATCCGAGAAGCTGGACTTTATGAGGAAGAATGCGGCATCAAGATTGGAGGAAGACTCATTAACAACCTGCGTTATGCAGATGACACCACTCTGCTTGCTGAAAATGAAGAGTATTTAAAACATTTACTGATGAAGATCAAAGATCACGGCCTTCAATGTGGGTTACGACTAAACATCAACAAAACAAAATTCCTTACAACTGGGTCAGCACGCAACTTCACATTAAATGGAGAAAAGATTGAGGTTGTCCAAGATTTTACTTTGCTTGGCTCTATAATCAACACCCGTGGAAGCAGCAGTCAAGAAATCCAAAGACGCATTGCTCTAGGAAAAGCTGTGGCAAAAGATCTCTTTAGAGTATTGGAAAGCAAAGATGTCACATTGAAGACGAAGGTGCGC